>LBNU01015524.1:54977-82396 GCA_014162995.1 Artemisia annua
AAAATGGTGTATCTGAGAGAAGAAATCGTACATTGCAAGATATGATACGATCTATGTTTAATCTAACAACTCTTCCCTTCTCATTTTGGGATTATGCCTTGGAGTCTGCTGTTCGCATTCTTAATATGGTTCTCACAAAGAAGGTTGATAAGACGCCATATGAGTTATGGACTGGAAAAGCTCCTAACTTGTCTTATCTAAAGGTCTGGGGCTGCGAGGTGTATGTTAAACGTGACTCCGCAGATAAACTCCAACAAAGATCTGTGAAGTGCATCTTCGTAGGATACCCAAAGGAAACGATGGGTTACTACTTTTATTACCCCCTGAGAACAAAGTATTCGTTGATAGGTATGGAGATCTCTTGGAAAAGGAACTCATATCTCAAGAATTAAGTGGGAGGGTATATGATCTGGAAGATGATCAGGTTGATGCATTACCTTCTGAAAACACTAGTCAACTTCCTGAAGAACCAGATAGTCTGGGTCCTCCACCTGAAGTTGAAGTGGTTCCCATTCGCAGATCTGTAAGGACTGTGAGAGCACCCGATCACCTATGTCTTAACGTAGAGTGTGATCAAACTATACTAGGGGATCTTGATGAACCTACTAGTTATAGGGCTGCCATGAATGGTCCTGAAAAGGAAAAATGGCAGGTTGCTATGAATGGGGAAATGCAATCCATGCGTGATAATGAAGTCTGGATAAAAGTAGACCTTCCTCCCGGTGCCAAGGTAGTTGGGAGTAAATGGCTCTACAAGAAAAAGACTGATATGGATGGCATCGTACACACCTATAAAGCCCGTTTGGTAGCTCAAGGGTTTACTCAAACATTTGGTATTGAGTATGAGCAGACCTTTTCTCCTGTAGCTGATATTAGGGCTATTAGGATTCTCATAGCTATAGCTACATACTATGACTATGAGATTTGGAAAATGGATGTCAAAACCGCCTTCTTAAATGGTCGCCTAGATGAGGAAATCTATATGCCGCAGCCTGTGGGGTTTGTGAATCCAGATTTTCCAAAGCGTGTATGCAAGCTTCAAAGATCCATTTATGGATTGAAGCAAGCATCACGGCAATGGAATAAGAGATATGATAGTGAAATCAAGAAGTTTGGATTCACTCAAAATCTTGATGAGCCATGTGTATATCACAAAGCTAGTGGGAGTGATGTAATTTTCCTTATTTTATATGTCGATGGCATATTGATCATGGGAAAAGACATTCCAAGTTTGCATGTAGTCAAGGCATATCTTGGAAAGTGTTTTTCTATGAAAGATTTAGGTGAAGCTGCATTCATTCTGGGAATTAAGATATATAGAGATAGAACTCAGCGATTAATTGGATTAAGCCAAAGTGCTTACATCGATAAAATATTGAAGAGATTCAATATGCAAAATTCCAAGAAGGGATATTTACCAATGCAAGAACACCATGGGTTGAGTAGCAAAGTTGGTGCTTCAACACCTGCAGAGGTGCAACGCATGAAGAAAGTTCCTTATGCTTCGGCTGTGGGATCTATTATGTATGCGGTGAAAAGCACAAGGCTAGATGTGGCGTTTGCTCAGAACTTAACCAGTCGATATCAACAAAATCCAGGTGAAGCTCACTGGACTGCTGTTAAGAATATTCTTAAGTACCTTAGGGCTACTAAAGATATGTTCTTAGTTTATGGGGGAAATCCAGATCCAAATGCAGAACTTGATGTTACAGGTTACTGCGATGCTTCATGGAAAGGTGATAAGGATGATACGAAGTCTCAGAAGGGTTATGTCTTTGTCATTAATGGAGGAGCTGTGGATTGGATGAGCAAGAAGCAGAGTACATCTGGATTAGGAAGTTCGTTTCGGGGCTTGGAGTTATGCCATCGATACAACGACCTATAAAAATGTATTGCGACAATTCAGCCGCAATCACATTTGCTCATGAACCTGGACTCATTAGGGGCACTAGACATTTCCCGATCAAATATCACTACGTGCGTGAGCAAGTGGATATTGGAGAGATCGATTTACTCAAAGTTCACACAGATGATAACTTAGCAGACCAATTGACGAAAGCTCTACCTGGCACTAAGCTTTATAAGCTAGCTGAAGGAATAGGTCTTCGTAAGGCTGAAAGTTTCATGCCCATTTGTGATTAGTATTTGGATAAAGGATGTAATGTACGATTATTAATTTTAATGAAATAAAGTATTGGTTATGTTTATTTACATTGTTTTAATAATATATCATGTTTTTGCATGTTTAAATCCTTGAATAATTTTATTATTCTAAACTGTCCGTTGTCGGTTAATGATATGGGAATATCATTAAACTAAGATAAATCTGAGTATTGGTAGAATATACTTGAAAGTATATTGATGCGTAGTCATACCAATTTCACATGATATTCAATGAATTGAATATAGGACTTATCCCAACTATATGATTTTACTTGTTTTAAGTTAATCATAAATAGTTATCCTCAGACTTGAGATACCAGATAAGTGTCATGGATGTAGTGCATTTTTGTGGAGCAATCTACCGCTATCCGTAACTGGTAGTTATAAGGGTTGTTTTCAGAAGTGTTGCAAAGTTCATGGGTTAGTCTTATAGTCAAGAAAGAATTTGTTCCTTCAAATTTGTTTTGAAGTTTAATACTGCTGGGCCACTCGTAGGATTGACAAAATGTTTGCGTGGCCATGCCCAAAGACTATCTGGTATACGTTCAGATGTTTTGGTAATTTTGTTAAATCATTAACATACGAGAAACTGAAATTTAATAAAGAATTATTAATTTATTAATAGAGTAATAGAAATAAAAGGATAATAATAACGATGAATCGTTAAAGGTTTTCCAGGAAAACTAGCTCGAGTTGAACTAGGGGCATTGGAGTGTTGCAAGACGCCAACCAATGTTATTTTACTATTAATAGATAACCAAGTGGGAGCTGTTGAAATATGGTTAAATATTAATACGTAAATGTCTAGTATCGTACCCGAGACCTCGGGATTGCACACATTACAAACGAGTATTAAGGAGAAATAATAAATGTATTTATATATTTATTATTAGACACAAGAACTTAACAACCGTTAGTGTTTACCGTTAAATGACTAACGACCGTTAGATGCAAATAAGGAAAGAAGAGTTTGTGGATAATTAGGAAACCAAGAGAAGGATCTAGAGACCCCTTGGGCTCTCTAGATCGACCGGCCATGGGTTGGGGTAACCCAAACCCTAGCTTTGGCTCCAAGTTTCTTAATCCCTATATAAACAAACACAAGGGTTATTTTTTTCTGACCTTTTGTGCACACACATAACCCTAATTGTTTTCTTCTTTTTCCTTGCTCTCAAAAACCGGTCGAACACCCCTAAGTAATTAGGGATTCGATTTTTGTTTTAAAAAACATACTCTTGTGTGATTTACTTTCATAACCTTAATACGGTTTAGTTTGTGTGTACAAGAACGAGGTAATAACTTACTTTAGTTATTATCAAGAGATCGAATAACAAAACGGTAAGGGGTTATTCATAGATCTATTGTTCTTCAATAAGTTCAAGAAACAAGATTTGCATATGGTACGTTTTCATTATGTTTTGGTTAACTATTATGTGTTATACAAGAGATCCTAGCTTCCGCAATATGTGCTACATGATATTAGTAATAATATGATTGTCAAGGTTATTAAATTCTAAAAATTACCCTAAGACTAGATATTTACTAATACTTCAAGTATATCCTAATTATACACGTACATGATATCTTCTAAAGTAAACTAGCAAGAGGCTCTCTCCCTCTCCATTCAGATGGTTCGGCCAAGTCAAGAACAAGAAGAAGAAACCATATAAATTTCAAGCTCAAGTGTTTTACAAGTCCTATTAGTACTTCTTGTTAAGGTTTTAAAATAAAAACCTTGAAGTAATTAAGTTTTATACCCCAAAAACTCTTCATCATCAAGTAAGGTTCCTAAATAATTTTTCCTACTCTTACATACTCCTACTTGATCTATTTTTATGTTCTAGTAACAAAACATGCAAGTATACTTATGTTACATACCACTTTCTACTTGTTTTTATACTTAATATGGATATAAAGTATACTATTAGTGTTCTTATGAACCCTATCATTTTTGGTGAATTTTAGGAACCCATGACACCCTAGGAAGGTGTATGGTAGGTTTAGAATAGCTTTGGTGTTGACTGGAGAGGATTGAAACAAGTTACAAACTAGAAAAATCGTTTTCGACTATATATATATGAGGGCTGTCCTATTTTGTAAAACCTGGAAATTTCAGTGCGTCACGGGTAATTTTGGGCATGATATTCAGAAAATACACACAAAAACGAAGCCATGGCCACTGGAATGAGTAAAAACGAGCTTATAACAAAAAAAATACGCTAAAAACAAGTTAACGACGAAAACTAGTTTTTCTGAAAAATTGCAAGCTGTCAAGCGTTTTTCCATGGGTAAAACTGGATGTTAAACGTAAACGAGACGAGCCAATATATCAAAAATCTATTAGTTCACTGTAACACGAAGCCGAGGACATATAAAACTTAGAAAACGGACCTATAACGAACGAGATACAAGCGTTTGAACACTGACGATCACAAATAATTCCTTCAGCACTCTATTGAAAATTATCTTCTGGACTTCACTTGTTCCTGACGGCGTCACTTAGTAGAGTGTGACGGCGTCACCTTCAGTAATCTTCAAGGTCTTTTGAGTTTTTGTTGTTTTCCGCACTTTTTCACTCCGAAAACGCCCGAAAATGCTTCTTTTGCGATTTTCCCTTCAAAAGTACCTAAAATGAGAAAAGAAACGACTTTGGGTGAAATCCAAACCAAAAACATACGAATTAGGAATCAAATTGACCCCTAAAAACGTAACATTTTTCGTCTCATCAACTATTTGAGGCAAGTCAGGCGTGGAACCATGACTATTGATGATAGAATTCCTAAGCATACTTATTACCCTAAGTCTAGGAAAGGAAGGAAGGATAGTATTGACGATGAAGAGGAAGATTACTTTGGTTGTTTTGAAGTTGGTAGAGACGAAGAGGGAAGGCCTAAGTTTGGGCCATTGACACCTAGTTTCTTCAATATTGAGGATGAAATGGAAAGAGCTCTTGCTATGGAGGCTTTCTTTAACCCATTTAAAAATATTCTTGTGTTTAACAAACTTACAGATTTTCTTGGATCGTTACCGGTTCAACTTAAAAATTTGGAGTGGGGACCCGATGGACCTAGCAACTACAAAAAGGAAGAAGGTGATGGGGAGTGGCATGTCAAATTCGATATCGTACGCCCAAGCGGAAGAAACTTTGCAAGAAGGTTCAAAACACAAAAGGCAAACCGGAAGCGATCCGGAAAGTACCAAAGTGAAGACATTCTTAGGAATGAGTATTTTCAAGGCTAAATGAGCAAGTGGAGCAAGTTTCGAGAATAAAGCACTTCTTGTGCTAGTTTGTTTGTTTCAATTTCTATTTTCATGCATTTTTATTTTCATTTCAAGTTTATGGTTAAGACTATTTATCTTATGTGTTATGTTTTATGTCTTAATATGAGTATGGAGGTTTAAGTTTCTAGTTGAGTTATTTAGTATTTATTTTTGTTAGAGTAGAAGTTATAGACCAATTTCGGTAGTGTGGTGGAAAATTTACATAAAAAAAGGTTTTTGAGAAAAGTAAAAACATTAGTTGCTTGTATCAAGTAAACTAAGTGTTGAGGTTTTGAAAAACTAAGTTTTGCAAAAATTAAATCCAAAACGGATGGATCAAAAGCTGTATGGATGGAATTGAATATATAAGCCCAACTTTTCAAAAAATCATAAGAAACCCACACACACACACAATCCACCAAATTGGGTCAAAAGATTCGACCACATTAAGTTGAGTTAGAGTTGCAGGAGTGTTAGGATATCATCAATGGCTCCAAAACAAGTAAGTAACATCATCAAATTACTTTAATTAAGTTTTAATTCGGATTATTTGAATTAGGTCAAGATTTGGGTATTTTTGACATAGTGCGAATTAAGATGTAATCTTTTGAGGATAAGTGGGTAATTGATAGAGGAAATCATTGCAAAAAGAATTAGATTGATTGATTAAGTCTTGAGGAAGAATTAATTGATTGAAATTTTGAATTGAATTGGGTTTTATTTTTGAATTATGTTTGTTTGCAATTGATGATTTCTAGATGTTATATGCTTGTTAATTAGTGATGTTAGGATAGTGCATTGTTGATTTGAACACTAATTGGAAGGTTTGATTAGATAGTGTTCTTGCATGTTCTTGCGTTTGATTAAGGGAGTGATTGGAGATGATATGGATCATTATTATGTTGAATTGGGTGATTAGAAACCACCATGGATGATCTAAAACAGGTTAGGATGAAGTAAGAATAGATTGGAAGTGAAAAAAGTAGTAAAATTAGGTTTTGGAATTTTTGGGTAAAATTCTATCCGATCCGGTTGCGAGGGGCATCTGATCGGATAGATTGGACCTGAGGATCCATCCGATCGGATGGATGGGATACCGATCGGATGGATGTCTCGTTAACAATTTTAAGATTTTTGCGAATCGACTTTTGGCCTTCTAATTTGTGTAGCA
Source organism: Artemisia annua (assembly GCA_014162995.1). Classification (NCBI taxonomy): domain Eukaryota; kingdom Viridiplantae; phylum Streptophyta; class Magnoliopsida; order Asterales; family Asteraceae; genus Artemisia; species Artemisia annua. The sequence goes on from LBNU01015524.1 coordinate 61,573, forward strand.
TTGGCTCTTATACTCTTATACTAACATTAATTTATGATTTTCAGAGTCATGTTGCAGGTAGTTCGAGTTCAAGGGGAGTGAAAGTTAACCCGATTGTGACGAAGTATGTTTTTAGGAATTCAAAGCAAAAGATCTCGTACAATCTTCAAACGGAAAGGAACGAGAATCTTAAGTTCAGTCATTTGAAGAAAGAAGAGAAGCATGCCTTTCGTGAATGGCTTTCTACGCTTCAAGGTAGGAAAATTGTTCCACCTCGTGTTATTGATTGGAGTTTGTTTGCTGAGTATGATTGTGAGGACCAACTGAGGGAAATGATGAAAATGAGTTATGTGTATCCGGCTGATAGGGATACGTTTGTGGATCTTTCTTGGGAAAGAGCTTTTAGCATATATGAAGATGTTTATCGTGAATGGTGCTTGGAATTCTTTTCTACGTTCTACTTTGAAAGGAAAGTTTATGATCTTATGAGGGAAGTTTGTATTTTGTTTAGGCTATGTGGAGTTGAGCATGCTTATACTTTGCCACAGTTTGCGGTTCATCTTGGTTTGAATGAGCAAGATGAGGTTAATCATAGGTTGTTTGAGACACACTTCTTGAGGTTGACAAGGTTTCACAATAGCTATGATGGTGTTCTGGAGTATTGGAATCGTGTTGGTGATCCAAGTTGTACTAGGAGGAATGCATCTAAGATTAGGAATCCGTTGATGAAGATCTTGCAAAAGTTGATCACTTGGGGAGTTTTGCATAGGACGGGTAGTTGTGACAAGTGTAACAAACCCGACTTATGGGTGATGAAATTGCTTGAAGAAGACAAGAATGGTAATGCGGCTTGGATTATAGCCGAGTATCTTTCTAGGATAGCACCGGGGTTCAAGGACAAGAGTGACATTTGTGGAGGTCATTATGTGACCGCTTTGGCAAGGAATTTGGGTTATTTTGAAGAGGATGATTTGGCTAAGTGTTCGGAACCAAAGAAAAGTGAGACTTAGGATTACAAAGGTTTTGGGAAAGCATTGAATAGGAGGACTAGATCGTTAGGAGAATGGACTGAGCCGGAAATTGTGATGCCACAACAACAACCAACACCACAAACGGGAGGTGTTTATGGATATGCTCCGGGTAGTTTTGATTCGGGGTGGGGAGATTGGCATAGTGAGTTGATTGAACGTAGGGATGTGTGGAGAGATTCGATGATGGTGAGGCAAAACTATAACTACGATTATTCTATGTCGATGCTCCAACACATTGCTCGAGAAAATAGCTATGAGGTGCCACTCTACGAACCACCTAATGTTCCTCCCTACCTAATTCCTTATGAGNCGTAGGGATGTGTGGAGAGATTCGATGATGGTGAGGCAAAACTATAACTACGATTATTCTATGTCGATGCTCCAACACATTGCTCGAGAAAATAGCTATGAGGTGCCACTCTACGAACCACCTAATGTTCCTCCCTACCTAATTCCTTATGAGCCCTATCCTGGTCCATACCCATATCCCTATCCTGGTTATTCACCATTTCCCGAATCGTATTCGGCTTATGGTAGAGTTCCTAACATGGGAGGTGCGAGTGTTGGAGGTCACAGTTTCGATGTTGGCGGATCATCTAGGGGTGGCAAGAAGAAACGTAGAGTTGAAGAGGAAACGGATGAAGAGGAGAGCTAGGATGAGTTTATTAATCCCGACATGGATTATGATGACGACGAGTGATCATCATTGGTTTATAGTTTGTGTTTCAAAAACAATTATGTGTGTTGAATAATTTCTATTTCTTTCTTTAACTCTTTCTTTTAGGATTAATAACGTACTATGTTAACATTTGGTTTGTTTAGTACTTTTGTTTGTGTTTTTGTTTTTGTTTGTTTTGTTTCGTATATTTTTGTAGTTTTTGCAGGGGTGATATTACGGAAGCTTATGGTTGATCAATATTCGGAGTCAGAGAACTCATTTACTTATTTGTGATCAAATATGCATATTGCATATTTTACCCCGGTAGTTTCTATTTTACTAAATTTTTCCCATTTCCTTTACTTTGAAGTTATTTTATTACATTGAGGAAAATGCAAAACTTAAGTGTGGGGGAGGGAAGAAAATAGGAAAAATAGGTTTATTTTTAATTTTTAGGATTAGTTGTGAATTCAAGTAACTAGAATTCGTTCGCCCTTGAAAATTTCTAGTTGTTTTAACGCATAAGTTATATATAATAAATGAGATTGTTTCAATGGTAACAATAAGGGATATTTGAAAATTTTTGGAGCTTAATCAAATTATTAGAGCAAATTCATTTTGGAATTGATAACATTTACTAGTACATGTTATAGCTTTTTCACCTTAAATTGTGAGGATTTAAGCCTTTTTGTATAAAGCGTTTCTTATGCTATATATTTTGCTATGAGTGTGCCGGTGATTATGTTGATTCTAGAACTTGTACTTGTTATGCATTACGGTTAAAATCACTTTCGAGTGATAAAAATATATTCAAATGATAAGAGGCAACTTAGGATTTACACCAAATGGCCATCCTTTTACTATTTTTGCTAATCACATCGGTTAGTTTTCCTTCGTATTTGGAACCCATTTGTTAGCGTCTATCTTTAACGCTAGATACCCCTACTTACACCGTCTGAGCCTATCTTTTCTTTTGATTAAACCCAGAAAAATACAAACATATTTTACACTTTACACCTTAGCCTTACCCGAATCAAGTTCATTTGAAGTTCGAAAATTCTTTATTTTTTTGATGATTATGCGTTGACCACATTTTGACATGTGTATATGTTGTTTCGACGAAGAAGGAGATCGCTACTCTTATTTGTATTTTTTGTAGCGTATGCTCATCCGAAGTGTGGGGGTGACGAAGGAAGTTTTTGTTTAGTTTGTTTTAAAAAAAAGGTGATATCCAATGAGCTATAGTATGAAAAGTATCAATTAGCCAATGAAGCTAATAAGAGGAATAAAAAGTTTATGGGATGCGGAGTAACAATCGAAGGAGTCTGGAGAGTAATCATTTTTGGTATAAAGATTTGGGGAACGGAATTTGGACTTGATTCTTATTTTTCATTTTGTAGAAACTTTCCATGTCTAATTCTAAACCTCACCAATATACTTTATTCGTTGTTAACCTTTGAGCATTCGAATTAAGTGATGGATTTGTAAGAATATTTAGTGCATAAATATTTTATTGACCATCCGTATTTTTGGTAATGGAATGACGTGCCAGCGATCTAGAGCATGTTTTGGTGACCATCCATTATGCGAATAACGCGCCAGCAATCCAAGGTATAATCTAGTGACCATCCGTTATTACTTATTAAAAATACGCGCCAGCAATCTAGAATGTTTTTTTATGAGATATTTGAACATAAGCCGGTAACCTTCACCTTAAACCCAAATAAAAGACCTCTTTGATGTTTTGTTTTGTTGTTTTGATACTTGTACAAGCCTATGGTAAGAAACATGAATCATGACTGAGCTATGAGTGGTTTACCAATCAAAATTTCCTTGGAGTGATGAGTGAATTCAAATTATTCTTCGTGAGGTGCTTAGTTATATTATCACGTTTTATATTTGTTTATGCTCCATATAATTTTCGCACAAAAAGTTAAAAATTAACAATTTACCTTAAGGATGATTGTTAGATTTTTGGAATCACAACAAACTATACCATTGAGATTATTTTTCTTCTAGACTTGCTCGAGGGCGAGCAAAACTCAAGTGTGGGGGATTTGATAACGCTTAAATTATAAATGTTTTTAGGTGCGTTATTGTTAGTTTTGTGCATCATATTTGGTCATATTTGTATGTATTTGTTACTTAATCATGGAAAAGTGTTGATACAAGCAAATGTAGCCAAGAACAGGAAAAAGTGATGAAAAGATGATGAAATGAAGTGAATATGCACAATTGGAGATTTTCGAGTAGGAAACGAGTGAAGAATCACACAAGGACTCAAGGATTTGATAGATTCAAGATTTCTACGTTCATATGTCAAGAATATATCAAGTTCTATGGAAGAAATCAGTACGAAAATGAAGGAGAAAACATGCGACAAAGAAATACAAAGAAAAGACAAAAAGGAGGATACATGTCACATCCATCCGTTCGGATGGAGCCCGTATCCGAAATGGATGGATGGTGGCAGAAGGTTTATCCGATCGGATGGAAAGGTGCTGCAGTTACAAAATTTCATTTAATGTCGAATTTACTCCTCATTATCATTGGTGGCTGATCATTTCGAGTCCATAACTCCTGGAGGACGTTTTACCTTGGAGAATAAGTGTCTTGGAGGCTATAAATTAGTGTCCAAGGCTATACCAATCTAAATCTAAGTAAGGCTTACACCAAAGTTCTTACTATCTTCTTATATTTGCCCAAAAGGTTACTATAACATTAGAAACGTCTAGGAAACTTTGAGTTAAAGTCTCAAGAGTTTGGTTCGAGTGTGAAGTTGTTTATTTGTCTTAGTAGTCGATTGGAGGAGCGTGGTTGCTATAGTTCCCCAATTCTAGTTCTTGTAATTATCAAGCTAGGTACATCTTGTTTATTTACAATGAATTATTGTTACTTTGAGTTTAATGAAAGTTTTGTTTACTACTTGTGTTTGGATATGATTGATACGGAGTAATTTGGTATATACTTGTGTGAATGATGTAGTTAGTCATGGAGTATTCTTTTCTTTAAAAAGGTGATGCATGTTCTTAATTTATGAGTTTGTTGGGATAATATATAATCTTGCTTAATTTGTTGATAAAACCATCTTTGGGGAATATTGACTGAAAGGGTTTTCTTAATGTTTTTATTCTAAAAAGTTAGTGTACGAATTAGTATGGGATATGATGTGTGACAAGCATCATGGTTACTCTTTAAAATGGATTTGAGAAGATTTCATCACGAAATAAGGCCGAAAGGATTCGTAAGAATTCATAAGGAAAGAATTGCTTTTTTAAACAACATTGTGTTAACGGAATTGTTATTCTAGTTGTCTTAGGCCGAAAGGAAGTAACTAGATGATTGAATTCTAGTAATGATTTTACATGATAAACACCATTGATTGTAGGTCATTCATATAAAAGTTGTACATCATAACAAGTTTACACCAGGCTTAACAAATGATTGATTGTAGCATTTCACACAAGTATATGTTTTAGATAATTTGGTTACATAAAGATTTGAATTTTCACTAATTAGGATTGACAACCCTTTTTATACAAACTAGTTTTATAATACTTTAATCGCTAAAATCCTTTGGGATGATCTCGACTTACCCACCTTTACTAAAACGGACGAGTATACTTGCTCGTATGTGTTAAATAGCTAATCGGATAAGCGTGTTTATAAATTTAAAACTTGTACACACCTAGAGCACATCAGATGTCTTCAAATACCCATCCCATCATGATTACTTCAGACTCTGACATGGAGGATATCTTGTCACTCCCTACTATAGTTTTAACATCAGTTGACTCAACACCAGACACACTACTCATGGCATCCGATGCCGTAACTGAGCCCTTTGAGAATGGTGAAGTCACCACTACACCACCTTTATCATCATTGATTCGTCATAGGAACAGGGTTGTTCCTATCATTCAGCCGAGACAGAGAATACCGTTGCATAAAGCATACATACATAGTCATAATGGACCTATTAGGATGCTTACTGCAAGGAAGAGAGTACGTACTCTTACCCTCACTCTTAGAGCACCTACTACTCATGTACCACCACCACCATCAACTACTCCTACCACTATTAGTCATCCCATAGTGCATACTTCAGTTTTACCTCTAAGACGTCGCGAGACAGCGCGAAAGAGGGTAGTATTTCATTCACCATCATCACCATCACCTCCTACTTCACCACTAGGATTTCCATCATCATCATCATTCATATGGAGCACCATTTGTACAATCACATCTCAGAGACCCTACTTACATATCTGACTTGCTGCTTGAGAAGCGTGCATGATTTGACATACCATTACCATTTACAGACACTACATCGCCTTATAGGTTTAAGGTCGGTGAGAGTTCTAGAGCTACTGCTAGACAGCCTACTGCTCCTACACTTTGAGACACGATTAGACCATCAGCAGGAGCTGATAACAAGAATCATTCTATCTAATGTAATCTTTATCCTTTAATTTCTCCACGATAATCACAACCTTCGTTTATTTCATTTCCTATTCCATTTGCCCAATTTTCAATCATTTCGCAATGATATACCGCTATCTTACAAGGGATTAGGCCAACTTTATTCTTGACTGATTAGGAGACTAGTACCATTCTATGAGGTTCTCTCACATATCCTACAAACCATTCAACAAACTTTGTTTCAAGCTATTTTACTACCATATTGGGAAATTGTTTCACAGAATTTTAAAATGAGCTATTTTGTTACCACCTTATAAATTGATTCCTATGACATTCTATTAACTATTTACTACCATTATCCGAACCAGTTTTCCTTGTTACCTTGAAAAGAATTATTTAGGCTACCATTTTACAAAACAACATGTTGAACACTATCTAAAACTTTTGAGAAACATAATACTACTTTGACTAAACCAAGCATCACATCATTTGTCCTCAATTATACGTAGCCTGATCACCTATGTATAATTTAGGAAGGATCATGTCATGAAGGAAACAAGCATCTTTTCAAAGTTCCTAAAACAATCTTCATTCAAAAGCAAAGCTTTGTAATCAGATAAATTATTCATAAACATCTCTTTTGTTAACACTCTATAGATACCTACGCCACTCATCACTCACACAACCGATAAGTTGGAACTTTACCAGTGACCTTTTTAGGAAAGACTTTCCATACCATCTACGAGGAGGATTCCTCGATACAAGAAAACAATGAAAGGATTTCAGAACTACCAACAAGGATTAGAAGTATGTAGTAAGATGATTCAAAACTCAACAGAAATCTTAAGATATCATGAGACGATCCAAACCACTATCTCGGACCTAGTAGTCAAATTTTATCCTTCCAAAATTACTAGCTTGACCAAGATACAAGATCCATTAAAATACGAATGCACATTAAGCTACAATAAACCAAGACTCCTAACCGAGACTACAAAACATTCCATTAAACATGGCCTCAGCAATATGTAAACTTCCCTGCAATGAGTTTCCCTCAAAGGATAACTAAGTTAAATTAATATTATCGACATTATGTTCTCTAGAAATTTCAGATAACCTCACTTCCATACCAAAGATGGCAATGGGCTTGAACATATCAGAACAAATTTTGCAAAATCAACCATCGTACTAAATCACTTCATATATTTAGGGTTTTGTGATTTGACAATTTAGAGTATGAAAAATTTTGATAAGGGAAATTAAGAGTGACACCATCAAACAGTAAACATCTTAGTAATGGAGACTAAGCACCTTAGGCAAAGAAGACTCAAGTCATGACATTCACTATAACTTGAAACACGAGGAATCACAACTGTTACCCATAATCTATACTCTTCAATAATGTCCTTTTCGACAGATAACATGGTAGTATTAGTCACGAGACACGTTGTACTAATTTCAATTATTCGGAAAAAGAGGTAGCCGATTCACCTCAGACTTCTAGCAATCATTTTAAGATTCCCTTGGAACCCAATTAGACATCAGCACCTCCTATCATCCTCAGACTGATGGTCAGAGCGAAAGAACAATTCAAACATTAGAAGATATGCTCAGAGCATGTGTGATTGACTTTGGAAGTGTGATTGACTTTGGAAATGGTTGGGCTAATCATTTTCCATTGATCGAATTTTCTTACAACAATAGTTATCACACGAGCATAAAGACTGCACCATTTGAGGCACTCTATGGTCGAAGTGCCGAACACCTATTGACGGGCCGAAATAGGAAAACACCAACTCACTAGCCCAGAACTTATTCATGAAACAATCAAGAAAATCGTACAAGTCAGGAACAACAAGAGATCAACAGAAAAGCTACGTCGATATACGACGCAAACTGTTGGAAATATGTCCCATAAGTCACAAACCATTAAGAATTCCATGTTAGAAAACGAATTATGTTAAAAATCTCGCCTTGGAAAGGTATGATACGATTCAGAAAGCGCGGGAAGTTAAACCCGAGATACATTGAACCATTCAACATTCTAGATAGAGTAGGCCCAGTGGCTTACATACTTGCGCTTACAAATCACTCATCATTCCATTGGAAGAGACCCAATTAGATAGCGAACTTCATTTTGGTAGAATAACCCGCAGAAATCATGGGCCATGAGGTCAAACAGTTAAATCAGAGTCGAATTCCTATCACGAAAGTTTGTTGGAATTCTCGAAGAGGTCCCGAGTTTACTTGGTAGCGGTAAGACCAAATGCGACTCAAATATACTTGTCTTTTCATCGATACCTCTCCAGAGACCAACACTAACTGAATTCAGGGACTGAATTCCTTTTAGGGTGGAAGACTGTGACAAATCGTAATTTCAGGTCATTTCTCAAACTTTGAAATTTTACTATTCATCATGGGAATTTACTATTCACGAATCACTATTCATGGTTACTATTCATCATTTTCGTAAACTAGGTTTACGAGTATCAAATTCGCGTAACCGTAAGGGTTAAGCCGCATATTCATGGAACATCATTGAGAACACATCATATAGACTAGAGTTAGTCTAGATATCATCAGTAATATCATCTGCATATTAGGTCATTCGCGAGTTTTCATCATTTCAATTTACGTATATTTATTTATTAAATAAACGCCATCGCACGAGCAATTATTTTGGACAATTGATTTGACACTCCCGACTATGATCCTAATATATTTTTACACTCATTACAGTGATATAAAAATTATATTATTAGTTTACCCGGTGTTTTAAATTTAATTGGTATATATATCGTTAAAAGTTTATAATTACGACGGTTTACGAAATTTTGATACGATAATTATTTATACACCCGATACTTATACGAAATGCATTTTTATAATTTTTATGACTTCGTTATACTTTATTTTGTTCCATTAAAATTTATTTCTAGCTAACTCAGTAACCGACAACAAAATATCCTAACCTAATTAACTAAATATCTAACACTAATACATGTTTTATACTAAAAATCTTCCAAATTCTTCTACCCTTCACTCATTGCCGCCTCATGTGCCTCCTCTTCACTATGTTGACCAAACTTTGACTAAGAAATTACCATATTACCCTAAGACTAGATATTTACTAATACTTCAAGTATATCCTAATTATACATGTACATGATATCTTCTAAAGTAAACTAGCAAGATGCTCTCTTTCTCTCCATTCTGATGGTTCGGCCAAGTCAAGAACAAGAAGAAGAAATCATATAAATTTCAAGCTCAAGTGTTTTACAAGTCCTATTAGTACTTCTAGTTAAGGTTTTGAAATAAAAACCTTGAAGTAATTAAGTTTTATACCCCAAAAACTCTTCATCATCAAGTAAGGTTTCTAAATAATTTTTCCTACTCTTACATACTCCTACTTGATCTATTTTTATGTTCTAGTAACAAAACATGCAAGTATACTTATGTTACATACCACTTTCTACTTGTTTTTATACTTAATATGAATTTAAAGTATACTATTAGTGTTCTTATGAACCCTATCATTTTTGGTGAATTTTAGGAACCCATGACACCCTAGGAAGATGTATGGTAGGTTTAGAATAGCTTTGGTGTTGATTGGAGGGGATTGAAACAAGTTACAAACTAGAAAAATCGTTTTCGACTATATATATATATATATAAGGGCTGTCCTATTTTGTAAAACCTGGAAATTTCATTGGGTCTCGGGTAATTTTGGGCATGATATTCAGAAAATACACACAAAAACGAAGCCATGGCCACTGGAATGAGTAAAAACGAGCTTATAACGAAAAAGATACGCTAAAAACAAATTAACGATGAAAACTAGTTTTTCTGAAAAATTGCAAGCTGTCAAGCGTTTTTCCATGGGTAAAACTGGATGTTAAACGTAAACGAGATGAGCCAATATATCAAAAATCTATTAGTTCACAGTAACACGAAGCCGAGGACATATAAAACTTAGAAAGCGGACCTATAACGACCGAGATACAAGTGTCAAAACTGTCTTTGCGGGTAACCAACTTTGGAGCCGTTTTTTCTCAATGATCGAGTCAATTTTGAAAAAATAATATCTCTGAGTAAAAGTTAGTTCACTTAGCCTATTTTCCACAAATGACAAGCCATTCATCAATCAGACATGTAACAAGTAACTTTTGACCTCTCAAACTTTCACGAAAACTGCCCAGAAGCTGTAGAATCAGCCCGACCACCTCACTTCACTATCATTTTTATCTAGGATCGGGATTCGTATGGACATAAGTTCAGTGTTATGAATTATAGATATTGATACAAGCTTCTTAAAACCACCGAGTTTGTTTCCTAACAATCAATATTCACTATTTTACGACTAACTTTGCAAGGCTACTTGGTCATTTTCAGAAACTTATCGAAGTGTATTTTTGGCGTAAAACTCTATATTTTCTCAATTAATCACTAAATGATTATCGTGGGATGACGTTACAACATTTATACGCATAAAGTATTTTATACCTTGACAAGATGTCTTAAACATATTTTTTCGACAATAAACATCATTTCAAAAATACACGAGTGGTATAAGTAACATATGCATTTGCATGTGTAACATCATTTCATGTCTTATAGTAGATCATATCATTCATATTAGGTTGCAGTTAGAGACCGAGCCTCATTTCAGTATTACCACTATTTCATCATAATCATTGTATCAGGTAAGTCTCATAGCCCCGTTTTCAATTGTTTATACTATTTCCAAACTCACGGGGTGAGAATACATGTTTATTATTTCATTACGGACACAAGTGTTAAAAACCATACATTGCCTAAGTTTTCCGCATTTTCGAATATATTCCGAATTAAGTCCCTTTTCCGAAGCATGCACTATTAATTACCAGTAAGCGTGAGTGAGTGAATAGATCTATTGAGGGTGACTCCTCCGTCCGAGTTGGTAGCACCAACGAGTCATACGGACGCATATCATTTGAGTACCTTTCCGAGTTGGGGCCTTTCCAAATTTGTTAAGCTTCAGTGACATGAGCTTAGAGTAGTTGTATTTATTTTATATGACATTATTGTCATACCTTCCATGACCTTGTGGTGGCCGTAGCAATTCAGTTATTTACATAAACCTATGAACTCACTCAACCATTGTTTTGACACTTTAGTATGTATTTTCTCAGGTATTTAAAGACAACATATCATGGCATGCATGGAATCATATCACGTTGTCACGGAGATGACGTGTCTTATATTGGATTTTATGCACTTAAACTATCGTTTGGTTTGTAACAAACTTATTTCCGCAACTTTGACAATCTTTTGGGACCTATCTTTTGTAAACTCTGAATGTTTTATTAAATCAAACGATGTACTTTTAAAAGGACACTTTAGGTTATTCAATATAACTGTAACTGTGATGCTATGGCAGTCGCACCCCAGGTATTCCATTCCACTCCAAATCATGTATTTGGGGGTGTGATAGATTGGCATCGGAGCAAAGGTTATAGCGAACTAGGTTGCATCATTGACCCTAGACTATAACCACATCATCATAGCATCTCATCATTTATCATAAGTGCATATTCACTATACATCCGGTTTCATACGTACATTATGCGGGTTATTTACTTCCATTTCACATCGATTGTCACAGAGATGTTGATAACGCTTAAATTATACATGTGTTTAGGTGCGTTATTGTTAGTTTTGTGCATCATATTTGGTCATATTTGTATGTATTTGTTACTTAATCATGGAAAAGTGTTTATACAAGCAAATGTAGCCAAGAACAGGAAAAAGTGATGAAAAGATGAAGAAATGAAGTGAATATGCACAATTGGAGATTTTCGAGAAGGAAACGAGTGAAGAATCACACAAGGACTCAAGATTTAATAGATTCAAGATTTCTACATTCATATGTCAAGAATATATCAAGTTCTATGGAAGCAATCAGTACCACAATGAAGGAGAAAACATGCGACAAAGAAATACAAAGAAAAGACAAAAAGGAGGATACAGGTCACATCCATCCGTTCGGATGGAGCCCGTATCCGAAACGGATGAATGGTGCCAGAAGGTCCATCCGATCGGATGGATTCATGTCCGATCGGATGGAAAGGTGCTGCAGTTACAAAATTTCATTTAATATCGAATTTACTCCTCATTATCATTGGTGGCTGATCATTTCGAGTCCATAACTCCTGGAGGACATTTTACCTTGGAGAATAAGTGTCTTGGAGGCTATAAATTAGTGTCCAAGGCTAGATACAAAGTGTAGCAATCTAAATCTAAGTAAGGCTTACACCAAAGTTCTTACTATCTTCTTATATTTGCCCGAAAGGTTACTATAACATTAGAAACGTCTAGGAAACTTTGAGTTAAAGTCTCAAGAGTTTGGTTCGAGTGTGAAGTTGTTTATTTGTCTTAGTAGTCGATTGGAGGAGCGTGGTTGCTATAGTTCCACAATTCTAGTTCTTGTAATTCTCAAGCTAGGTACATCTTGTTTATTTACAATGAATTATTGTTACTTTGAGTTTAATGAAAGTTTTGTTTACTACTTGTGTTTGAATATGATTGATATGGAGTAATTTGGTATATACTTGTGTGAATGATGTAGTTAGTCATGGAGTATTCTTTTCTTTAAAAAGGTGATGCATGAAAACTCTTCTTAATTTATGAGTTTGTTGGGATAATATCTAATCTTGCTTAATTTGTTGATAAAAACATCTTTAGGGAATATTGGCCGAAAGGGTTTTCTTAATGTTTTTATTCCAAAAAGTTAGTGCACGAATTAGTATGGGATATGATGTGTGACAAGCATCATGTTTAATCTTTAAAATGGATTTGAGAAGATTTCATCACGAAATAAGGCCGAAAGGATTCGTAAGAATTCATAAGGAAAGAATTGCTTTTTAAACAACATTGTGTTAACGGAATTGTTATTCTAGTTGTCTTAGGCCGAAAGGAAGTAACTAGATGATTGAATTCTAGTAATGATTTTACATGATAAACACCATTGATTGTAGATCATTCATATAAAAGTTGTGCATCATAACAAGTTTACACCAAGCTTAACATGAATACTCCAAATGATTGATTGTAGCATTTCACACAAGTATATGTTTTAGATAATTTGGTTACATAAAGATTTGAATTTTCACTAATTAGGATTGACAACCCTTTTATACAAACTAGTTTTATAATACTTTAATCGCTAAAATCCCTTGGGACGATCTCGACTTACCCACCTTTACTAAAACGGATGAGTATACTTGCTCGTATGTGTTAAATAGTTAATCGGATAAGCGTGTTTATAAATTTAAAACTTGTACACACCTAGAGCACATCAAGTTTTTGGCGCCGCTTCCGGGGATTTAACTAGATTTCTTAGTATTTTAATTTGTTAATCATAAAATTCGTATTGGTAAAAGTAAAAAGTAAAAAAGGTAAAAAAAAAAATTGTTTTTTTAGCCAACCGATCGGATGGATTTCCATCCGATCGGATGGTTGACTATTTAAATTTTTTTTAGGTTTTAATTTTTTGTTGTTTTTCATGTTATTTGCTTAGTTAATGATTGTTTAATGTTAATTAAGTTCTAGTTATGATTAGTTTTAATTTTTAGAGTTATTATGATTAATTAGAAGTTTTAATTAAGTTTATGATTAGTAATTAATGGTTTTAACTAGTGGTTAATTAGGAAAATTAAGTAGTTAATTTAATTTATGTTATTTAAAGTAAATTAATGTCTTTAATGCTTTTAATTTTAATTTTAATGTTTTATGTTTTAATTAGTTAATTAATTAATATTAATTAGAGTTTCTAATAAATAGCTGAGTCATTAGAATAATTATTAAAAATTATTTTTAATTAAGTTTTAATTAAGTTATAAAAAAAATTGTTTAGGTTCGATCCATCCGATCGGATACAGCCCGTATCCGATTCGGATGGAGATGTGCAGGAATCCATCCGATCGGATGGATGACCATCCGAACGGATGGATGCCTCGGTAAAATTTTTAGTGATTTTTATTTTAAGTTGTTTTTGTGAATTTAGTGTTTCAGTTTGTTGACTTACTTGGTATTGTTTCATTTTAAGTATATTTTTGATTATGACTAACCCCAACGCTAATGATTTGGTTGTTTTGTTGATGGTTATGTTATAGTTAGTAATTTGCTTTAATGAAATGGAGATTTTGAGTCAAATTTTGGAATACTTAAGGAACTTGGAGGATATGTTCAAAGATTCAGGTGATTCTTTGGAGAGATTGGAAAGCATGTTGGAGAAAGCTAAGGCGGATTTGGAAAATGGAGAAATAGTTGGAGAGAATGATGTTTGTTTGCCTAAGGAACCTAAGAAAAGGGTGGTTGTTTTCACACGAGCTCCTCCTAAGGAGTTTGATGTCCCACACATGAGGTTTGCTACACCTTGTACGGTGGAGGGGATCAAGGCTTGGGATGCACAACTTAATATGGAGTATGGGGACAACTATATCACGGAGGATGTCTTAGACAAGCTTGGTTTTGTTCGTCTTGACTATGAGGATTATGGTAGAAAGAAGGTTAAAGATGTGAAAGTGAACATTCACGGACACATTTTTAAGGTTGACTTTGTTGTTCTTGATTATTGGAATTCCGATGAACAGGAAGTTGTTTTTGGTAGGGATTTTCTTGTGACTACTAAGTGTACGGCGGACTTTGCACTTAGTGAGTTGAGGATCAATATAACCGATTTGGAGGAAGAAAAAGAAGTGGATGTTATGATAGCGGAATTATGTGAAGGCATGGAAGAGAAAAAGGAAGGAAAGGAAGAGGTTTGTAAAATGGGAAAAGCAAATAGGAAGAAAGCACCACTAAACAAACTCACCCAACCCTCCAACCCAAAAGTGACTAATTCCTCATCATCATCATCATCATCATCACTACCTAGTACACCACCAAATTCACCAAAAGTTACCCAACCATTAACAAATGAACAAAAAGAAGCAATATGGGAGAATTTAGAAGCTAAGATCCATGAACTCATGGAGAAGAAACCGGTTGATGAAGTAGAAAGGGAGAAAATAGTAGAGAATGGGCTTCCTAAAAAGATGAGTGACTCGGGAAACTTTGTTTTGCCAATAAATGTGAACGGGACTACTCCAATGTATGCGTTGGCCGATACGGGTTCAAGCGTAAGTGTGATGCCTTATCCGTTGCATAAAAGGTTAGGACTTTGTAACCCACAACCTAACCAATCAAACCTTACTATGGCGGATAATTCGAAAGCAAAAGCTATGGGGGAAGTAAAGAATGTACGTGTTCAAATAGGTTACCAAGCATTTTTGTGTGATTTTCTAGTACTAAACATTCCGGTGGATAAGGAATTACCAATTTTGTTGGGGAGACCTTTCTTAAGAACATGTGGGGCAATAATAGATATGGGGCGTTGATGAGTGTGTAAATCTTATCATTTTTGTCTCATCTGAACTGCCAAAACATCCAAAAACACCCAAATATGCATCAAAATACTGAAAATATCCCAGGGTTGCGTTTTATATGTTTTAGATGCAAAATGTTTGAAAACAAATGAAAAACGAACAAAGTTTGCACAATTGGCAGTTTCAGTCCCTCAACTTTCAAAACTTGTCAAATCTAGTCCCTAAGCATTTATTTTGAAAGAAAAGTTAACCAAAGTCCTTAGAAAATCACAAGTTGTCATAATTAGTCCTTTGATGAATAGTTTCAAAAGTTTACAAGTTTAGTCCCTGAACTTTGCAAAATTGTCAAAAATAGCCCCTGGGATTAAAATCTTTTGGAAATTAACAATTATGGTCCTTGTATTATGAAACTTTGGCAAAAAAAATCATTGGGTGAAAAGTTTGGTGAAATTACATATTTGGTCCCTCAAGTTTCAAAGTTGGCAGAAAAGGTCCCTGGAAATTCAAAAAGTGGAAAAGTCAACATAAGACCTTGTACTATTCATCAATGGCAAGAAATCACCCTTGGAATACTTTGGACAAGTTGGCAAAATAAACCCCTCAAAATAAGAAAAATTACATCTTTGGTCCTTGTGAAATTCATAAAACAAACGGACCCTTTTATTATCATAAACCCCAAACCCACAAGTCCAAATCCAATCTAGTCCAAACACATACACACCACACCCCTTTTGGCCCTTTCTTTTCTGTGGCCCAACTCCCCCAAGCCCAATACCCCTTTTGTTATAATAAACCCACCCCGTTCCCCCCTTGGTCAAATAGTCAAACACACCCCTTTCCCCTCCACCTTCTCCCTCCCACTTGCTGCAACCATCACCTCACCCCCCAACTTGGCAGTCACTTCCCACCGCCCAAACCACTCACCTTCACCATCCTCACCTAAACTTACCCCTACAATAAATGCACCACCCTCCCCCTTGCAATTAAAAACAGAAAATGGCTATATAAGGTTTTGGCGCCAAAATCAGTTATATGGCTAGGATCAATTCTGAGCAATCCAAGGGCCAAGATTGAAGTGGGAAAGCTCAAGTGGACCTCAAGGAACCCTAATTTTGTGCTATAAATAGAAGAGGAGCAGAAGAGAAGATGGAGTAGTCACATAGTTTTAATTTTTATGTCGAATTAGTGTAAAATCAGTTCTAAGTTGTTAAATTTGATTCAAGTAGTTTGTAATCAGTTCAAGTATTGTACTTTAATCTTTATCTAATCAAAATTCCAAGCTTTTCAGTTCAATTTCAGTTTTATCATTTCAAATATTTGAATTTCTCTTTTTGTCTTAACAATGTTCCTAACCTAGTTTACTGTTTCATAAGCTCACTTAGGTTATAAAAAGTCATAAGAAAACATAAAAAGAAAGAAAAAAAATCAGAAACAAAAATCACAGGGTACCTTCGCATTTGACTGTGGAAAGTTTTGGAAGTTGCCTACAATGGAGGGGCAAGATGGACTTTACCAGCTTATTCTCTGAATAAGCTGGAGCTTGTTGAGCTTAAAGATACTCTTGTAAAGCTAGAGTTGAGGTTTTCTGCTTTCAAGTTCTTGAAATTCCAAGTTTTAGTGTAATTTTGTGATTTTACTATGCATTAGCTTATTACTGCTTATCTTTATGTTTTAATGTTTATTTAGTATCCTTAGATGATAATTTAGTGTAAAATTGCTAGCTTGTTTGATAGAATACATTGTTGCTTAGTATTTCATTTTCACAGTTTAAAGGTTCATATTGGTGATTTGTCTGTGAAAGCTAAAAACATTGATCTCTATGTGCTTAAACAAGTTCTATTTATCAGATTAAAACATGGTCTAGTGTAATTATGGTTTAAATCTGTGAGTTGTTTTGAAAACTTGTTAAATCCAGTTTTATAGGTGTGTTTGGATTTAACTGCAATCCTGTGCTCAAGGTTGTTTCTGTGGATGTTGTTGGTTTACATAAGTCATATTAGGACATATTTACTCAGTGCAACCATAAAAACCAGTCACCATTTGTGAAAAAGTCAAAAAGTCCTTTGATCTCTTTCACAGTGTTAACCGTTTAGAATTTTAAGTCCAAATCTCTTCATAATTGTTCAAAAGTGGTTAGGTTTGCTAGATTTAATCTCACTTAGGTTTAATATATCATAATCAGTCAATAAATCAAGATTAAAGTTCATAAAAGTCAAACTTTAAAAGTCAAAAATTTTCAAGTCTGTCAAAGTTGTGCAAATCTTCCAGATCTTGCACAAGGTTCATTAGTGATTGGAAATCAAAAGTTTTTGCTGATTTGTGTCATTTTGTTGGTTGTTTACATAATCCAAAAAGAAAAATCCATTTTGAAAACCATTTGCTTATCTAGAAATAAGCTCAAAGTTGTCTGTTTAACCTGTAATCTCCCCTGTGCACAGCTTTTTACCCATTTTCATAAGCTCACGCAGAGCTTATTAGTGGGCCCCATTGCATGATTCTTGGCTTTTTGGAAAACCCATAAGCTCAACTTTAAGGTTCTAGTCTTGTTTTTTGTTTTCAAGCTTGTTTAATAGGGCTGCTTATAGCTTTTTGTTTGTCCCATTTGATAGTGTATACTGAACACTCAGTATACATAAGCCTTTTCACCCATCTTCATAAGCTCACACAGAGCTTATTAGTGGGACCCATCCTGTGATTCTTGGCTTTTTGGGAAGCCAAGAAACCATATTTGCTAGTTCCAGGCTTATTTTGGCTTTCAAGTTTATTTGATAAGCTGGATTAAGCCCACAAATTCTTTGCAGATCTGTGTGTTTCTGTGAAGTTATGGTTTTGCTTATTTGCTTATTTTAGCTTACTCTCTGTGCTTTTTCAGTTCCTTTGGCTTAATTTGTGTTCATATAAGTTGTTTACACCTTATTTGCTAGCTTGTATCCACTGTAGAGCTTATTAAGAGCTTGTGCATCATTAAAAATCCAAAAATATCATCTATCAAGCTTATTGGGGTGCAAATTGCTTATTTTTAAGTTGTAAAATTTTTATCTTTATTAAAGTNTCATAATCAGTCAATAAATCAAGATTAAAGTTCATAAAAGTCAAACTTTAAAAGTCAAAAATTTTCAAGTCTGTCAAAGTTGTGCAAATCTTCCAGATCTTGCACAAGGTTCATTAGTGATTGGAAATCAAAAGTTTTTGCTGATTTGTGTCATTTTGTTGGTTGTTTACATAATCCAAAAAGAAAAATCCATTTTGAAAACCATTTGCTTATCTAGAAATAAGCTCAAAGTTGTCTGTTTAACCTGTAATCTCCCCTGTGCACAGCTTTTTACCCATTTTCATAAGCTCACGCAGAGCTTATTAGTGGGCCCCATTGCATGATTCTTGGCTTTTTGGAAAACCCATAAGCTCAACTTTAAGGTTCTAGTCTTGTTTTTTGTTTTCAAGC
The DNA here is from genome assembly GCA_014162995.1 of Artemisia annua. Taxonomy (NCBI): domain Eukaryota; kingdom Viridiplantae; phylum Streptophyta; class Magnoliopsida; order Asterales; family Asteraceae; genus Artemisia; species Artemisia annua. The sequence goes on from LBNU01015524.1 coordinate 80,512, forward strand.
TTGTTTAATAGGGCTGCTTATAGCTTTTTGTTTGTCCCATTTGATAGTGTATACTGAACACTCAGTATACATAAGCCTTTTCACCCATCTTCATAAGCTCACACAGAGCTTATTAGTGGGACCCATCCTGTGATTCTTGGCTTTTTGGGAAGCCAAGAAACCATATTTGCTAGTTCCAGGCTTATTTTGGCTTTCAAGTTTATTTGATAAGCTGGATTAAGCCCACAAATTCTTTGCAGATCTGTGTGTTTCTGTGAAGTTATGGTTTTGCTTATTTGCTTATTTTAGCTTACTCTCTGTGCTTTTTCAGTTCCTTTGGCTTAATTTGTGTTCATATAAGTTGTTTACACCTTATTTGCTAGCTTGTATCCACTGTAGAGCTTATTAAGAGCTTGTGCATCATTAAAAATCCAAAAATATCATCTATCAAGCTTATTGGGGTGCAAATTGCTTATTTTTAAGTTGTAAAATTTTTATCTTTATTAAAGTTCCATATTTTCAGTATATAAACATTTCTCAAAAAGAAAATCCAAAAAATCATCATTTTTAAGAAAGTGATAGCTTCTATTTAAGCATTTGGCTTATTGCTCAGCTTTTTCAAAAAACAATTTTCATTTTTATAATTTTCATAAGTTCCTGTTCACTTTTAGTATTTCTAGTAATTTTCTTAGATTTTTATCTTTTAATTTAGTATTTATAATAATTAATATTAGTTAAATTAGTTTTAATTAAAAAACCAAAAATAAAATTCCCTACTGTTTAATTTTAATCACTAGTACTTTTTTATATTTTTCCTAGGTTTTATAAATCATTTAGTATTTTTAGAAAATATTTTCATAATTATTACTATTCATTTTCTATTTATCTTAATTAAATTAGTTTAAATAGTTTTTAATTAGTAATTAAGTAAATAATTAATAAAATAGTGTAATAATAGTTTTTATAAACTTTTTATAATTTTTAAGGTTCCTGTATTAGTTAATTAGTTTTATAAAATATTTCCTAAATTTCTAAGTCATTCTTGGTAATATTATTAATTTAAATTAGTTAATTAGTTAATTAATAAGTAATTTGTAATTAATTAATATTAAATTCAAAAAAAGACAAAAATACATATTTTTAGTTTTTATATTATTTTTAAGTTATTTTAGAGTTTCTAAATATAAATTTTCATTTTCTTAGTTTTGTTTATTATTATATTATATTTAGTTTAATTTAGATATAATTATAAATATTAAATATTTTTTAATTAATATTAAATAATAAAATAATCAAAAAATAATTTTTCTTTTTTATAAAATTTTCTTTTTATTTTAAGTTTATAAAAAATTCATTTTCACCCCCTGTAGTTTATTTTTGTGTAATTCCCACTTTTCCAGCACGCATTTGCATTTTTAGATTATCTGATTTTCAGTAATGTTTATATCTGTTATTTATATCATTATCAGTAGTGTAAAATCAATCCAAATCATTATCTGGTTACTATTCCCAAATCACTCATTCCCAAAACGTTTCCAAAATACAAATTCAACCTCGTTTGGACTTAACGACCCGTGAGTACACTGTGCTTTCAACGGATCATAAATTAATCACATTCTCTCTCTTAGCTTGACTTAGTTAACCAAGAACCCTTGGTTGACTTAGTTGACTATTGATGCGCGTGGATTGCAACACGCACTACGTTTTACCTCTCGAGGGATCTCGAGAAGCTTGCAATCCCCACCAGGCAGTGTACCTGACCGATGTAGTATAGTGTAGTGGCAAGTACCGGGGGATTGATCGTTCTCTCGCAGGGAATAGTGTTCGTTAGGCTAAAGGCTACTCTAATCTAGGTCTAAGGGTGGAGGAAGACTCTTTTTGTATTTTTATGTTTTATGAAAGCAGT
>LBNU01015526.1:0-10125 GCA_014162995.1 Artemisia annua
CGAAAAGCGTTAACTTCTAAAAGAAGGTTCTTCAAATCACAAGTCTCGAACGACAAATGACTTAATCTTTTCAACCGCTCCCCGGCAGCGGCGCCAAAAATTTGATCGTAAAAGTCTAGCAAGCAAGCTTGTAAACCACGAGGATCGTTGTCCCAACGAGGGTTGAAATTGATCTTGTCACCCGAGTCGTGAGTTATGTGAGATGAATGGGTTTAAAAGATGTGATTTGGTTTTGTTTACACTACGATAATTCGTTCAAAACTTAAACGTATGAAAGAAAGCCTTTAAAAGAAAAAAGTTTAACTAGAGAAGAAAACATAAACCTAAATTAACTCAAAAGAAATAAAAGAAAGAAAACAAAAAATAAAAAGATTTAGATAAAAAAGATCTAGATAAAAAAGATTTCGATAAAAAAAAGATTTAGATAAAAAAGATCTAGATAAAAAAGATTTCGATAAAAAAAAAAAGATTTCGATAAAGATTTAGATAAAAAAGGGATCTAGATAAAAGATTTCGATAAAAAAAGATTTCGATAAAAAAGATTTCGATAAAAAAAAGATTTAGATAAAAAAAGATTTAGATAAACGAATTTACTTGTCCTTGGGGGAGCAATTGAAACACACAGCACGAAAAGTGTCGATGCCAGGATCAAAAACAACATCCTCACTCGCGGAGGAGTGGGAAAGTGAAGAAATGATGGGATAAGTAAAGAATGGTTGAAACACACGGATGGTAATAGCATAAACATCATAAGTCTCGTCCACCCCTCCATCAATAACTTCATCCAAACCGGATCCAAAATCAACATCGGGTGGTTCCGCGGGTGGACGAGAATCAAAAGGGTTTGAATTGAAATTGAAATTCAAAGTATCATCATCAATAAGCACATTATTCTCGTCATTCTCAATACCCGGCGGTATCGAGTCATCCGTAGCAAGAAAGCAATCACGAGACGGATTATCGGTAATAGGTAAAGGATTGATTTCAAAATGAAAGCACTCATAATCCGAAAGAGAGTTATCAGCATGCGTAATGGGATTGCCACTACTCTTCTCTTCAAATCGAAAAGTTTCAAGCTCGGGTAGAAAATCACTATCCTTAACGAGGATAGGAGAAGAAGTCGGATGGTTATTCAATGCCTCGATCTTAGAGAGGAGAAGATAAACGTTAGATAATTTCTCACGAAGAGCTTCATCTTGGATTTCATTGTCGTCATCTTCATCAACATATTCGATGTCTCCACAAGATAAGGAATCATCAGAATCAAAATCGGAGAGCATTTCATCATCGTTCTGCGGAGGGAGAAGAGGTAATGGTTCATCATGTAATAAACTTTCCAGAAAACGAATATCTCCCTCCGGATCAAATTCAGCATCAACAACCGGCTTATCATTCGTATCGACAACATTATCAAGACGATCATTTTCAACAATCTCAAAATCACCGTTAGGAGTTTCCCCGGACTCACTTTGGATTGGGACAAGGTTCTCAACACTAGACTTTTTGAATTCGTCCGATTCCGTTTCCGGAATAGTGTTAAGAAGCTCGTCCCCCATTGTTAGAGAGTCCTCGGGCTCTACGGGAGGAAAAAGAGGTAAATCACAATTTTCGGCCGTATCAAAAGTATACTTTTCAAAATCGGGTAAAGAATCCTTGAGCTCGGGCTCCAAAGGATCTGACGGCTCAGAAATATCGGAAACAAGTGTCGAAGAACGTTTTGGAGAAGCCGGAGGTGGGACAAGTGGTGTGCTCTGAGAGCTAGCGGTTTCCACCACTTCCGTTGTAGTCTTTGTTTCGTGTTCTTGAGGAACGTGAAGTTTAGGTAAGTCATTCTTTTCAGAAATTGATTTAAGCCCAACACGTAAACTTGACAAACTCGTAACCGTGAATCCGGAAAGATTAGGATTAATTCTTGACGGTTTTGGGGGAACAACTGATTCTTGAACAACTGAAGGTTGGACGTATTTAGCAATTCCATTATCAAGGGACAGTACCGGGTCCTTTGTCACCTCGGTTTCTCGTTCCATTTCCATCACCGGGGAAGAGGCAGAAGTCGATGGTTCATTATAAATAACACGAGCACTCGCAAGCTCTAAAGCGGCTAGAATTTTAGAGAAGTCGTCGTCGAGAGATGCCAAAGAAAAATTTTCAACATGTAAAGGTTCACAAGATGGAGTGGGATTGCCACTCGAAGCGTTGATTTCGTTTTCTTCTTTCAAAGTCTCGTCTTCTCTGCTCTCTTCAGAATTTTCCTTTTCTTTGTTTCTTCGAAGAATTAACTCTTTACGCTCCTTCATTAGACTGAGTAGTGATTCTCTGTCTTCTTTCCATTTTGGACACGGCTCAGATTGAATATTTTCAACAGATTGCTCAAAATTCTGAGTATTCTGGAATGAGAAGTTATTGGCATACGGTTCTTGCTCATATAGGTTTTGAGGAGGAAAGTAAGAATCATTTTGAGGATAATTGGAAAAGTTTGAATTGAAATTTTGAGAATATGAATTTTCATCTTCAAAAGCACAAAACCAACAATCTCCATTAAAAAGACTTCTACCACACCTCATGCAAGTACACCATTGACAATAATTCGAAGTCGGATCCAAACAGTTTCCACATCCATTACAAAAAGGTTGATCGAACGAAGATAAGTAAGGCTGAGGTGGGTAGTGAGAAAAGTTGTTGAATGTATTCGGGTTTTGATCATAAGTGTAAGGATTACAATTCGAACAACATCCATTCTGAAGATCATTACCACACCTTTCGCATATGCCATAACGAGCATATAATGATTCCATTAGAATTAAAAGATTAGAGGTTAAGAAGATTGTTTTTTTTGGATTTTTATGTTGGAAAAACGAAAAGTGAAATAAAAGTGAAAATCAATTTTTGAAAAGTAAAATCTTTTTGGATTTTTGATTTTAGAAAAGTGGAAATCAAAAGTGAAAACAAATTTGAAGAGAAAATATTTTTGTGTTTTTATATTTTGAAATTATTTACAAAAGAGTTAACTTCTCGAAAGAAGGGTCTCCAAAACACATTACTCAAACGATCGAACGACTAAATCTTATCAACCGCTCCCCGGCAGCGGCGCCATAAATTGATCATTGCGATCTAGCAAGCAAGCTTGTAAACCACGGATCTTTGTCCCAACGAGGGTTGAACTGATCTCGTCACTCAAGATCGTGAGCTATGTGAGATGAATAGGTTTAAAAAATGATTTTGTTTTGTTTATACTACAACGACAAATTAAAATGCAGTTAAAGTAAAGGAAAGCAGTAAAGTGACGCAAAGGAAGTAAGCAAGTAAAAAGACATGTAATAAAGTGACTAAAGAAAACAATAATTAAAGTGCGATAAGTAATGAAAACGGTAAATGAATTTAAAAGACAATATGTTTGCGAAGCGACACGAATAAGTTCATTAAGTGTAAGCTAAAGGTTTGTGACGAGTTATTTTCCTTTCTCGAGATTAGTTGTCAATTAGTCTTTTGAAGGGAGAATAGCTCTAGACAAGTGAATTAATCGTTCTAAAGTTTTTGCTCTTGTATAATTAAATCACACGTCTAAATAATCTTAACGATTATTAATCGCAAACATTTAATACTCGTACAAGATGATACTCGCTAGACATGAGGCTGCCATACTCGCAAACATAAGTGTCCCATACTCGCAAGACTGGACACCCCATACTCGCTAATACCCTTTGATACTCGCAAAACTTGACTAATACTCCATACTTGCAAATCCCTAAATTACCATACTCGAAATTTAGGGCTTGTAACTCCCAAAACAAGTTTTAACGTGAAATAAAGCTTAAAACCAAATAGAAACTCATGTAAAACGCATTAATAAGCTAAAGTGAGATTTCCAATAAGCTAAATAAAGCCACGAACTCAAAAATAAGCACTAGACCATTTTCAAATCCCACGAAATGAATTACCATGCAAAGGTGGTATAAAGTTTTTATAAAAGCTTTTAGTAGATTTAAAGGACACAAAATAAGCTTGAAAAGATTAAAGAAAAGATTGAAGAGCGCGAAAATAAGCTAAAAATAAGACATCAAAAATAAGACTTGCATTAAACTTACACTAATACAAAAATAAGCTAAACTATTCCTACCTTACCCCTACTCCTAATACTTACAAATGAAGCCATCATAAGATATTTATCTAGCTAGGGGGATGACAAGTTTGCTTTCGTGTACGCTTTGCCCCCTAGACTTTTACAAGACATGAAAATAACATATAAACTACATTACAAGGTTACTAAACATCTTAAATACTAAATGTAAACTCTTGTAACTTCGAGGCTTCGTGTTGACGTGTATTCTAAAAGTCTTCAAAGATGTAAAAGTGATATCTTGCTCGAATTTATGAAGCTTATCGTAATAATTAGCTTTGAATTTCGATTAAGCATCTCTTTCGTTTTCTCGAGCCTTTAAGAAATAACTTTGTCATCACGGGCTTTCCTTGAGTAAATTTCATTGTTGACTCGGCTTTTTGACACTTTTCTACATCTCGTGCTCGTTTTAGGCTTTTTGGCTGATTTTCATGCCATTTATGCATTATCCTTTCCTGCACAGTCACAAACACAAAAACACGATATCTTTGGCGTTTCATGTTAGTTTTTGGTCTTTATAACACTTAAACTAAGGTCAAAAGTATGTGTAAAATAACACATACCAAAATCCCCCAGACTAAGGTATTGCGTGTCCTCACGCAATGTAATCACGTCACGCCTTAAAGATAAATAATTTCACACCTCTCTTTACTAACTTTTGAAAAGTAGCAAAACGTTCAAAAGAGATACGAAATCATTTATTCCCTAAAACGCCCCGGTTTTTCCATTTTTGACTATGTACATCATATATTACACTACTTTAGCTTATGACGGTGTGCTTGACTTTCATTATCTTTCAATAATGATTAAGGGTCATAGAGTAAGAACACGATTCATAGAAAAGTGACCGATTGGAAAAAATTCATCGTCCCTGATTTTTCACAAGTCCCCAAACTAAGTGTAAAAACGGATCATTGCTTAATTACAAGTTAGATGCCAACGCTACTCATGGAAGTTACTCGTGTACCGCTTGCTCCCATTTTCCTATTTTGTATCTCATTATTTTATTTTTGTGAGAGAAATGAATTTCTTCATAAGCATCTCGTTTCATAGTTTTTAGTCCGATAAAGATACCAAATTCATACGCTAAGTAGTTATCGATCTTCTCTTAAGAAGGTCTGCAAGAGAAATGTGGTCCACATCAAGGATATTGGATACATACAAAGACTTCGGAATACATAGACATAAGTTGACGTGCATTTCATGCGTCCAATCTAGGATTATNGAAACATTCGGTTTGTTACGAGAAGTCGGAACCTTAGATTTATTCTCGATAATCGTCAAAATATCCCTTGGCGTACGATTCAAGATATTGCCACCGGCGGCTGCATTCAAAGAATCTTGATCGTTTTGAGTCAAAGCGTTATAAAACGTGTCGATTTGGTGCAATTCGGAGAAACCGTGGTGAGGAAATTTTCGAAGAAGATCCTTAAAACGTTCCCATGCCTCACCAAAGTTCTCATCAAAACGTTGTTGAAAATTGGTTATATCATTCTTAAGATTAGTCGTTTTAGACGGAGGAAAGAAATGATTAACGAATTTTGAGACGAGTTCTTCCCATGTATTGATAGAACGAGGGGGTTCTTTTTCGAGCCAAATCCGGGCTGCCCCCTCAAGTGAAAATGGGAATAACATTAATTTAATAGCATCGTGAGGAACATCCTTAAATTTGATGGTCGAGGTCAACTTATTGAACCATCGAATGTGCGCGTGAGGATCGTCCCTCTCAAAACCGTGAAATTGGTTTGATGTGACAAGTTGAATCAAACCGGTTTTAAATTCAAAATTTTCAGATAGTATTTGTGGTAAAACAATTGCATCTCCATATCCCTCGGTGGGACATTGGAGCAATTCTTGCATCGTATGTTGATCGGCCATCTCGGTGATGGGTGATTCAACAAGAGTACGTAACTCGGGTACGTTAGCTCTTTTACGACGTCTGCGATATTGTTGAGTTGGTATGGTCGGAGAATTAACGATTAATCTCGACCGTGAACGTGTAAACATACATTAAAAAGAAACCAATGTAAAAAGAAAAAGGAAAAATGAATTTGAAAAAGAAAATCTTTTTGTATTTTTGGTTGGGAATTATTTTTGGCTTTTTTAATATATTGGAAAACAATCTTCTTTATTTTCTTTTTGTTAACCGTTACGTCAAATGAAACCTTTTCGCTTTATGGGCTAATCGGGTAACAATTGATTTCACGATTATCTTTTGTTGTTATTCGGAATGGTTTACAACCGCCCTCCTTCAACGGAAGACGGAGGATGTTTATTAAGATGTATTAATGAAAACACTTTGTGAAAAGTGTTTTATTTATTATCTTTTTGTATTTTATTATTTTTTATTTTTATTTTATTTTTTTTTTAATTTTTCACAAAAAACGATAACTTCCGAAGAAGGATCTTCAAATCATCAACAAACGATACAAAACGACGCTTTCGTTTCAAACTTTCCCCGGCAGCGGCGCCATAATTGATGTGATTATTTTTAAGTATTATTTTTCCAAAGAAATATTCGTGAGAATATTTCTCGGATCGTTTCCCAACGAAAGTTTGACGGCGATCGAGACGTAGGTGTAAAGTGTGTGTGTGTGAAGAGAATAGTGAGAATATTTTGGTATAATGGTATAAGAACTACAATTATAAACTAAAAACGCAAGCTAAGGCAATGGGAACAAATAATGCTCAAGTAAACATTTAAAAGGCAAAAAGGAATCAACAAAATGCAAATCCCGAGCTATTCCCGAGATTTAAAGAGCTAAATGAAAATTATAAGACTAATATGCAAATGCAAGAAGCTAAGGGACTGAAATTGTAAAATTACAAAACTATTTGGAAAGTTTAAAAACCTAAAAGTGAAAAATAAAAAGTTAGAGGACTGAAAATGTAATTTTCCAAAACTTTATTTAAAACTAAACTATTTTACTAAAAACCAGAGGGACTGTTTATGCAATTTTCAAAACTTATTAAAACTAATTTTAAGACTAAGCACGATTTTAACTAAGACAGAAAGTCTAGGGGTATTAAGTGCCAATTTGAAACTCGTTTTTATTTTTTCTCCTTTTATAGCAGCCTAAACCCACAGATTCATAAGCTTGCAAAAAGCTCAAAACTATACCAAAATGAAATCTAAAAACTAACTTGAAAAGCTGAGCAAACAAAGTTTATGAAACACTAAAAAGCCCTATGCTGATTGTCCAATTTCTTGTCCAATTTTACACTAGTTTTTCTGTCCAAAAGGTGTTCATAAAGCAAATTGCATACACAGTTGATATGGGACAAACTTTAGGACCAAAAATAAGTAGTGAAATAAGCTGTTTTTGCGAAACTCTTTGGGGCAAATTGAACACTACCAACCAGAGATCATGAAAACATCAAAAGCCCTATAATAACTATTCCAATTGAACACTAATTAGGACATGATTTAGCCACAGAAATCAAAAGTGACTACACACAGTCAGTATATACTGTCTTATTTTTATTTGCACTATTACTTTGACCAATTCCAAATTTAAAGCTCTTAATCTGTTACTAGGTGTAAGTATAACAAGTTTTAGCACTGAATTCCCATTCTCAAACACAAATTACATGGAATCAACAAATCAGCAAGCTCAGTTTACAGTAACACAAGCAGTTATGGATTTATGAAGCTAAATTTGACTTTTATAGAGTAAATGACCAATTTTATGCTATAACCAATCTATCTACACCTGAAATGAACTAGTAGTGCAGGCAACTCAACAAATTAACATCAATAACAATCCAAATAAAGCCTAGCCAAACACTCCTAAAACTATAGGATTACACTAACAAATTGAGATTCAACACTCAAAACTGAAATCCAGCAATCAAATTACACTCAATAACATCCAAGATACTAAGAACAATGATAATACCAGCAGTTCTAAAACTATAACACAGGATCTCTATGATGTCAAAATATCCCTCAATACCACAGATCTATGAGAACCAGTGCAAGCAGAGATCAAACAGGCCCAATCAAACACAAATACACTCAAACAAGATCAATCAACAGCAATGGAACAGTAATCAATCAAATTCACTACTATTACAGTTATTCAATCAAATTCCAAAATTAAGCTACTGTTATGAAATCTATGAACTGAAAAATAAACTGAATCCTTACATAGCTGGATCTCAGCTCTCTGAGATCTTCCTAGCAAGCCTATCTCTTATGGATAGGCTACAAACAGCTGAATCACCTTTTACTTCCTTGAGTGAATTGAACTTTTGTTCTTATTTACTTAAAACATACACTCACAGTAGCTAGAAAGCTAATGTGAGCTTATGAAACTATCAAATAGCTTGTTTACAAGCTGAAATTGATTTTGATAAACATTTTTTAATTTTTTTCATTTTCTGTTTTTATATTTTTTTATATTTTGTATATTTGAACAAATTAAATGTAAACACTTTGAAAAGATGGAGATTAAGCTACTGAAAAGCTAAATGACTGAAACAATAAGCTGAGAGCTTATGAATAGAAAAAGCTAATTTTGAAACTGAAAATTAACTTCTATTTAATCTCAAATTGTTTACAAATTACAATGAAAGAAAATGAGAGTAAATTTCGACAGCATTTTGTTACACTAAAAATTACATACAAATGAGCTAAAATAATCCTCTATTTATAGCTGAGGAGAGGAGGAGCATGGTAGCCTTGGATTCTTTGATAGAAGAGTCTAGAAAGTACACGCTGGCAATCCTTGATCAGTTGTGTGCTTCTTTATATCCAATCCACACCCTTGGATCAATTCCCATCATTTGTAGCCGTTTGATTTAGCTTCCATGAGGTTTCGAAACCAATGAGAGTCTGCCACATCACCCCTTCGTGTGTTACTTCTGACCTCTGACACCCCTGACACACTCAGTCCTTCTAGAAACCTTCTGAAATGACCAATTGACCCTTAATGATGGTTAATTTTGGAACGGGGTTAATTAGGGTTCATAGTAACTGGGTAAAGGGGGTAATTGGGCGGCGGGAAGAGGGTACGGGGTATATTTTTTAAAGGTCCAATGTTGACATATTGAGCTCAATTATGGATCAATGCTTGAAAAATGATTCCCGGCTCCGGCTCTTGACACTTTTCTCATCTCGTGCTCGTTTTTGATTGTTTTGATGTGATTTGAGTCCGTTTTTGAAATATCCTTACCTGCACAATCATAAACACAAAAACACGCATTCTTTGGTATTTATGGTTAGTTTTTGGCTTATTTGGTCTTAAAATGGCAAATAAACGATATGTGATTTAACACATATCAAACATAGTCGAAACTCTGTCCAAGTTGAGTTAGGTTTATCGAGTATTGGATTTAGATTTATCGAGTATCAATATTGGTGACTCAGGACTTTATCGAGTAACATAATTTTAGATTTATCGAGTAACCTAAGACTTCACTTTACCGAGTAACCTGACTTGATTTTACCGAGTATCTAAACCCACCAACTGCCTCACGTTAAGAACCATAACCCTCATCATTCTCTTCTCAACTCTCATCTAATCCTAACTCAAATTAACAGCTACATACAAGAAACGAAAAGAAAAAGGAAAAGTAAGATCTCAGTTTCTCTTCACCAAAAACAACCTAACCTACAACAACAACCTTGTTTATCCTTCAAAGATCCATCTCATTTTAACAAATTTATCTTTCTTATCTTTCTATCTCTTTAATCCTCTTATTTATATTAAAAAAAATGTTATAACCAAGAATCAATATTCAGGAGGTCGGGGATGCTCGAAATAAAGGTTAAACATGGTATATTAGATTAAAGAATTGGGGAAGGTGTGTGTGTTTTCTAGAGAGAGAAAGAGGAGAAACCACACACACCTTATTATTACAAGTGAACATCCACCTCTCCTAGTTGCAACTAGGAGAGTATATATACTACTAATCACTAAAACTATGTCCTAATGTCAGAACAAGTCCTTGTGATATGATACTATTGCAATTTCCACATATAACATTATTTTCAAGGCTAACAA
>LBNU01015526.1:20240-36210 GCA_014162995.1 Artemisia annua
GGGGAGATTGTTAGGAATACGTTTCACGTATTATCAAGTGTCGGTCATAGTTTATGTAATAGGTTGCTTTAGAATATTATTATGTTTAGTTTTATCAATGTTTCATGTTATTTAGTTCATGTTTACATGTTTTGTAAAGGTCTAAGGGCTATATGTGTAACAATGTCTAAGTCATGAGAAGCCCTAGGCCACTAGTATAAATACTCTTGTAACCCTCCAAGGAGGGTGTTGGTTCTCTAGTTATTCATCTTCATTTTATTCATACACAAGAGTTCCTTCCATCCTCTCTTTCTCTCTCTAACTTTCTCTCTCTAAGATTATATGGTTATGTGTTATGAAATGGTGACCTAACACTCCGACAGCCAACCGCTGGAGGTTATCTTTAAAATCCTGTTTGGTTATCCTTTTCTTTTTACCTGATTGCTTTTCGTTTTTGGGATAATTGTGCAGGACCCCCACCCACACCGGGCAGAAAAGTCTATCGACTTCTACAACTCTCAGGTTTGCTTAAACAATATAGGAGTTAAATGTAGACTTTCATGAACATCTATTAATATTTTGGTTGGTCTTTAATGCAGGCGTTTGTGCCTGAAATTCCCTAAAAAGATGCACTTGTACTTAGTTGGCAGGTTGTGCATAACAACTGCATAACGGATTTAAAGCTTTGCACTCTCCACGCTAGCATTCTCAGCCGCTCTTGGCATCTCATTAGGAGTGTCTCCAGTTGTTGGTATGTTTTAATTTTAGTTCACTTCATTATTTTTTGGTGACAAAGAAAACTATAATTTGAGTTAATAAAAGGGAGCTGTTCAGCACGTATTTTATTTATAATAAAGCCTATGAGTTAAATCATTTTACCCGACGGAAATAAAATTTGACCTGAACCATCCCATTGATGAATAAATGGGTCAACATTGTACCTCAAGTGCTAATGATCAAATATTTGTTGGAAAACGTATTTACACTTTTAAAAGACGAAATTGAACTACAGTTTGCTTAGGTATATAGACAAGTTCATCGGTTTGGGTTGGATTTAGCAATGGGTCAGATTGGTTACTTTGACGTTGGTGAAAATGGGATTGGGTTGGTTGAAACCATACTCGAATAAGCCATTCGTAAGTTAGTGTTAAATACATGCAAAATTTATATCTGAGAAAACAAAAAATTCTCCGGAATTTTGTATTAACTTAAAACGAACAATACCCATTATTTAGTTTTTGTTAATTTTCAGTTTTTTGGAATACATATTGAATCTTGGTATGAGCAGATTGAAGGGTGTAACAATTCTTATGTTGATTTGCAGCAACTTAACAACGCTTTGAAATACTGTGTGAAACCTATCTTCCTAATTTCAGCAGCTTTCCTACTTATAGAGCATTACATTTTAGTAAAATAATGATAATCAACACAATAAGGCATGATGGTTAAAGACAAATACTTTATCTTCTATTTATTTGGTTAGAATAACTAAACATTAAATGACCATTATTAACTCCTGATATTTTCATGTTATAGACTTGAAATATCATGGGAAAGGAAGCAAGGTCCTGAAACGCATAGCAAAACAAGGCGGTGTTACTGAGGAAGGTGGTTTAAAAGGCAAAGGGCAAACTGGAAAGGCTGTCGATGGGCTTGGAATTTGTATATTTGTATCATGGAATGAATCAGGGATTCACTATAGTATCCACTGTAGTTAAAGAGTAAGAGATCGAACAATATATGGTACATGTTAAGGACTTATTTCGGTATTGGCGTATTGGTAAGAACTTCAAATTATGTACATGTTTTCTTTAATAAAATTTTGTTGTACATGATTATGTAAATGTTATTGTTACTAGAAGCTGATTTGGACTATAGACGTGGTTTGAGAGCCATATACTGAGATGGTTTGGTCATAGATGTGGTTTCTAAAAAAATATATTAATGGTAGCTAATTCACATAATCACGGTAATATAAATTTATGAACAAACCAACACAAAACCCGGCCCACTTTCTACTTAAAAAAGATACCGTGCCATTATCAACGACGTGAAACGTTGCAGCGGGCCATCGCCCACCTCGTTAGAATAAATGCCAATATAAGTGGTGCTACGAGAACCCACGTAAAGTTTTTCGCCCTACTCTTGAACCAAAGTAACTGATCTATTGAAGAATTGTGTTGGAAACGACACCGTTTGCAAAACAACCCCATTTGAATTTATCTGCACACCTTGAGGTAAAATGAGAGGTCCTTGTGGATAGTTTCCAACTGAAACAGCCACCCAAAACTCTCCACCTCTCCTCGCTCGCTTGATTTTATTTGGATTCCCAGACGGATTTAGCAAAAGTTCCGCTGTATTTGCTTTTAGGTTAGAAAAACTACTCTAAAAGGTCTAAGGGTGAAGGAAGATTATTTTTGCATTTTTATATTTTTTGAAAGCAGGTAAAATCTCGGGTTTTGGAGGAGTGGGCGGAATTAGTTGCTAGTCAACTAACCCAAAAACTACAATTGCAATTAAAAATAAAATAACTAAACTATTGTGGTTGTGAAAACTTATATGGAGACAAATGTGTTTACTTAGATTTCCTTACTCCCTAACTATCTTTTACCGGTTAATTGGTGTATGTATTACTTGCGTGGATGACGGGTGTATTCCTTAACAATTCATGGGGTGGCGTACATATCTCCCCAATTCTATGAGCTCTTATCTCCTCCTACAACGATGCGTAAAGCACCCAATCATAGGGATTGTAAACAGTGGCTCATGCGTTAAATACTACCTTAATAACCTAGTACGCATTAGTTACATGTTTCTTAAGACGTTCAAGCATGTTACCATATAGGAGTTTAGCCAGTTTTCTTAAGCCTAACATTGATGAAACATTCATCCAAGACAAGTAATAACACACCAATCAACCAATAATTAATAGTTAGGTTTCATTAGATCTAAGCAAACACAAGAAAAATCTAGCCTAGCATGTTAATTGAAAGACAAGCATAAGATATAATTAACCAACACATAGACATATTGATTAATTTAAGTGAGGACTTATCTTTAATTGAACATGAAGGATTCAAGGGTGAAAAACCCTTGAAAACACAGCCAAATTCGTCTTTAGGGGTTCTCCCAAACTTGCACCAAAAGTTCCACACTAATGAATGAAAAATAGAAAAGTATATATAGATTTTACATTCTGACGGCGTCAGCTTATACACTCTGATGCCGTCAGCTCGCCGCCATTAGGGTTCTCGGATGGCCTAGATCTACTTCTGCGGCCGTCACTTGTAAATTAGCTCTGGGCCGTCACTCTTTAGCATTACACCTGACGGCCTACTTTCTCTAACACCTGACGCCGTCAGGTGTAAACATCTTGTTTTCTTCATAGGGCATCTAGTGTAATCTGATTCTACTCCTTTGTCAACGTTGGCTGACGGCGTCACCTTGTGACTCTGACGCCGTCAGGAAGGTTTTCCAGCTTCTTTTGAGACTTTGTCGTTTTCTTCACTTTTATGCTCCAAAAACGTCTAAATTAGCATGTTTTCCAGAATTCTTCTCAAAAGTACCTAAAATGACAAAAGGAACGATTTAGGGCAATATTTGATCACATTTACTCGAATTAGGGCTTAAATGACCCCTTAAAACGGGTACACTTTTCGTCTCATCATAAGTAGTGGTCGTCGTGGGTGTTAGTATAAACGACAAATGTTGCAAATGATCGTTGTTTAAATGGACTAACGTCGCCACATGAAGACTGGACATTAACGAAACTGGCGTCGTTATGGTCAAAGGACGAGTAAACTCAAAATAGACAACCACATGGATGAATGGTGTAATTATTGAGAATTAAGGATGAAACTTGCAACTATGACCTAACCATAAGGACGATTTATGTAATTAACTCTTGGAATTTTCTTATTTTACATTGACAATTATCCTCCTCATTTTGCATATAGCATTAGACAATTCAAGGGGTAGCATAATGGATAATGTGCTTAAAGTCATGATACGAAGCTTTAAGTTCGAATCCTGTCAGTAGCAAATATTTGTAACTCTAGAATTATATCCTCGTACGTATTATGTTTATTAATGAAGTATTTATAAATTACAAAGTTTGATAAACATTAAATCTTAACGGACCAAAGCGTACTCTCTTTATCTATTACTAACAACCTATTTTAGCAATGTATTCCAAAATCACGAATAAATCATGATTTGTAGGCTTCATAAGTCTTGAAAAGTGATTTATAAAAACTCGTTATTTACCTACCAAGTGTGTTGGTCTAAACTTGTTTCATGGACTAATAATCATTATTAAAATTACTACTCGTAAGCTAATTTTTATTATGTTATAAGCTTATGAACTTGAACTTATAGCTTATGCAGTAGCTGAAATACACCCGCTTATATAAGCCATAAAAATGACACTTATAACTTTATAAGCGTATCATAAACTCATCAAATATGAGTATGTATGGCGAAATGAGCTAGAGTTTGGATTAGGACTGGAGTTTAAGCTTATATCATAAGTTGGAAACTGAAACTCATATTTTTATTAAACTGGTTGACGAATTAATTACAGTTGAAACTTATTACAGTAAAATTATATAAAAATATATCAAATTAAATTGGAGAATATTTTTAACTTCAGCTTGATAATTAATTATATTTTGAAACTTTAATCCCCGTGAACCTGATTCAATTGATTTAAGCTAATGAAACCTTTGTATGACAAACAAATAACCTATATCTTATTTTAAACCCTTAGAGCACTCGGTAAGGTAACGCAGCCTCATGCGTTAAGCCATAACGCAGCACGTTAAGGGGTGCATTACCATACATCACCCTGCGTTATTCGAACGTTAACGTGCCAAGTTAAGAGCTTAACGTCGCGTTAAGGCCGTATATGAATAAAAAATAAAAAAAAAATATATATTTTTTGCCTCCTGAAAAATTACATTACCGACCCTTGATGTTGATGTTGTTGCTGCGTTGGTGGTTGATGGTGTGGCGTCTGGTGGTGATGGCCGGCGTTGGTGGTGATGGCCGGCTTTCATGGAGGTATAAGGTGGAGAAGGAAGAAGGTGGCTGCGTAATGTTTAGGTTTGTATTTTTTTTTTTATTTTTTTTTAACATGTTTTAGGGTATCAATATATAGAGAATGAGCTATATTATTGTGTTGGAATGGGCTATATTATTTGTATTGAGTTGTATCTTAATAGGGAATATATTAGCTACAATTGAATTATAGCCAATTCCCTACAATTTATGCTACAAATTGTGGGTCCCTGACTTCTTTTTGTGGGTCCCTGATTCATTGTGTATTTGAGTGGAGGATTGTAGCCAATTGACTATAATAATTGTAGCCAAGTTATCACCATCTTAATATAAGTTTCTTTTATTTTTATGTTTATGCTGCAACTTTTTTAAAAAAAAAAAATAAAAATAAATTTGTAATGTTTAAGAATTAATGTTATGTTTTTAATAAATGAAATATTTGTTTTAGTTTAAATATTTGAGTTAAAGTGAGTTATTGTACCCGAGTGTTTTTTGTTGAGTTAAACACCCAAATTACTCGACTACTAGAGTATCAGACAACTACTCTACAAAGTAAGAAGAAACTAGAGTGATTAGATTAAACTGCGTTTTCATTTTGCCGCCAAATTTCGACAGCCACAATTACTCCGGCCAATGGAACCCTCACCACCACAATCACCACCACACCCTATGGAAACCGACACACCTCCTCCACCAATCGAACCGCCGCGCATCCACCGCCTCGAAAAATCAGTCGTCAACCGAATCGCCGCCGGAGAAGTCATCCAACGCCCTGTCTCCGCCGTCAAAGAGCTCGTCGAAAACAGCCTCGACGCCGACTCCACTTCCATCACCGTCACTGTCAAAGACGGCGGCCTTAAACTCATCCAAGTCTCCGATGACGGTCACGGCATACGTGTATAAACCCTAATTCATGACCTCACACTATTTACAAATTTATCGAGTAGTTTCTTTACGCGATAATTAGTTCAAAATGTATCTTACTTGTCACAAAATTATATAGCTTGTATCAATCTATTTAATTTAATTAAATACATTAACCGTCTAATCTTTCTATTGTGTGTACAGTTGATGACGTGGAACACGTCATTTAATGTACAATAGGAAGATTAGACGGTTACTGTAATTAATAAAAATAAATAGATTGATACACGCTATACAATTTTGTGACAAGTCAAGATACATTTTAAACTCATTATTGTATNGAATTAATATTTTTTAATAAACGAAATATTTGTTTTAGTTTAGGGGTTGAATCTGAAAATAGTTGAGTTAAGGTGAGTTATTGTACCAGAGTGTTTTTTGGTGAGTCTAAGGTGAAAATGTTAAAGCTGATAACACCCAAATTACTCGAGTAGTAGAGTATCAGACAACTACAAAGTAAGAAGAAACTAGAGTGATTAGATTGAACCGGGTTTTCATTTTGCCGCCAAATTTCGACAGCCACAAGTACTCCGGCCAATGGAACCCTCACCACCACAATCACCACCACACCCTATGGAAACCGACGCACCAATCGAACCGCCGCGCATCCACCGCCTCGAAAAATCAGTCGTCAACCGAATCGCCGCCGGCGAAGTCATCCAACGCCCTGTCTCCGCCGTCAAAGAGCTCGTCGAAAACAGCCTCGACGCCGGCTCCACTTCCATCACAGTCACCGTCAAAGACGGCGGCCTTAAACTCATCCAAGTCTCTGATGACGGTCACGGCATACGTGTATAAACCCTAACTCTTGACCTCACTCTATTTACAAATTTATCGAATCGTTTATTTACGCGATAATTAGTTCAAAATGTATCTTACTTGTCACAAAACTCTATAGCTTGTATCAATCTATTTAATTTCATTAAATACATTAACTGTCTAATCTTCCTATTCTATAGCTTGTATCAATCTATTTAATTTCATTAAATACATTAATTGTCTAATCTTCCTATTCTATAGCTTGTATCAATCTATTTAATTTCATTAAATACATTAACTGTCTAATCTTCCTATTCTGTGTACAATTGATGACGTGGAACACGTCATTTAATGTACAATAGGAAGATAAGACGGTTACTCTATTTAATAAAAATAAATAGATTGATACACGCTATATAGTTTTTTGACAAGTCAGATACATTTTGAACTAATTATTGAATAGTTTCTTTACGTGATAATTAGTTATAAATGTATATGACGTAGACACAAAATTCTATAGCGTTTATCAGTTTATATTTAATTTATTAAGCACACAACCGTCTACCTATTCTGTGTACAATTGATGACGTGGAACACGTCATTTACTGCACAATAGGAAAATTAGACAGTTGATGTGTTTAATAAATTAAATATAAACTGATAAACGCTATAGAATTTTGTGTCTATGTCAGATACATTTATAACTAATTATCACGTAAAGAAGCTATTCAATAATTAGTTCAAAATGTATCTGACTTGTTACAAAATTGTATAGCGTTTATCAGTCTATATATTTTTATGGCTTTATTTCATATATCACCTTAAAAATATCCTTAATCTATGTATTCTAATAAAATGGAGTTTTGTACCACCTTCTTAAGCTTGGAGCATTAAAAATTCAATTAATTTTCTTACGTGTACATACCATAATTAGCTTTAATGTACAACAACCCACTGCATTCATTTTTCTACGCTTCTCACAAATTTCTCATAATCACTCGTCAGTTACAAATCACTATTTAATGCCGATTCTCATCAGTTACAATCTATCAATTAATTGCTCAAACAAATCTTCTCCAAAATTATACATACCATTTGTTATTTGAAATCATCTCTGACTTGATAATTACACACATAGTCGTTTCATTCTCTTCCTCTCTGACCCTGAACGATTCAAAAACACATACGGAAAATACTATGGCTAACACTGAAATACTGAATCAATGGTAAGTATTGCATCTATTTTTTTGTGTGTTTCGATTTAAACTCCACTGTACAACAATTTTGATGCGTTGTTTTTATTATTAATTGATGTGTTGTTTTTATTAATTATCAATCTAATTGTGTTTTGATTCAATTTATAATATTGGTTTAATTAAGTTCAATTCAATTGTGTTTTGCTAAACCCTAGAAAAATTTTCGGGAGAAATGACATGTATGAATTTATTTGTGTATGTGGTTGATCTGTAGGTAATTAATTATTTCAATCAGTTTTGAGGATGATCTGTAGGCACACAATTAATTATTTCAATGATTCAGGTATATTTTTATGCTTACCAAGTGTTTGATGAAATGTCTGTTTAAATAGCATTCAATGTCTACGCGCTAATTTCATACCATGTGATTGAATTACAATACGTTTTTTATTTGTTTGTAGCAGGTTTTATATGTAACATGTTTCTATTACTTTTTTCAATTTAATTTTGTGCCAATTAATTTTGATATGTGTGATTTGATTGTTCTAATACTTTTTTCAATTTGATATGCAGGTGTACGATGCCCTATCTCAAAGTCTCCATTTAGTTTCAATCGAAACATTACATCATTCGATTAGTAAGTATTCGCATCTATTAGTTTTTTTAGGGTTTTGATTTAAATCCTAAATGTGTTAACATTGAGCTGTCCATGCGTTTGATATTAGATGCATTTGGATGGAGAAATTTTTTGGTTGAGATCTCAAACACATACTGTGCACAATTTGTAAGTTAGATGTTCTTAATTGTTGATTGTCAAAAGGTATTGGCAAGTATTTAACCTTGCTACTGGATTTCAGGACAATTTATGGAGTTGTTGTATGCCGGATGGAGGGTTTAATTAAACCGTGCTACTGTATGTACCATAAACTTCGTATGTATAAGTTATCATGTATTGAAACATTGTATAAGTTATTAGACTAAATATGACAGTGGGTATAAATAAACCCATTTGGTTGGTTCATACTTAATGGTAATACATGCCATCTTAGCAGTTATGAAGAAGAGGATAGGGAGAGATCAATTGCCATACACTGAAAGAGGGCAACGAACTTGCTTCTCAGACGTTAACCATTCTAATAAAGGTATGCATATATCTCCGAGTATATATTTTATAATTAAATAAATTCTGGAATAAGTCTTGGCAACAGGAAAGGGGTGCGTTTGGATATTGTATTTTTTTAGCTTATTTGCAAGCTCCGTGGATGGTTGAAAATTATCACACTTAGCGAACAAATTAAATGTTGCTTGAAAGTATGTAGTGATTTAGTAAAAATGACATGCGTAATAAGATACAATTATTATAAAAAAAAGTGAATGTAGGATCTTGCAGGTCACAATTGAAACCCTTTTATTAATCAATATATTGAAGTAAGTTTAGAGATCCATCACAAATGTTGTTTACCATTTAATTTTTTGCGATTACTCTCAGAATCTTTCTAATAACTTTGGTACATTACTTAGTTTCTCCAATAAGCTTAATGTTCTTATGAGTTTAGTGTCGCCCTAACTTAAAATGGATTTAATTCTTATCTATAACACAACCTCTTTATAATACAATTTATTGGAAGAATTGGGTTGTTAGGGGGTGTTTGGTACTCGTGACAAGAAACTAAAACAAGTAGTCTGAATTAAGCTGTTAACGCTGAAATTATGCAGGATAACTAGAATGATGATTAAGAGGCCAATCCCCTTCTTGATGCATTCCTTATAAGAGATGAAGCTGAATAAAATGCTACGACATCTACATGAGGACACCGACAATTATTTATTGCAGACTTACTACCAGGTGTGTGTTTGGGACTGCTTATTTTGTGCTAATTCTTATAATTTAAGTATATGTAAGTTATAAGCTCCTTATAAATGGTCTGTTGACCTGAACCAAATTTGACATGTTATATAGTCCTCTCCGATCTCCCATCTTTCTACATGTACCCTGCATTATATGATGGAATTTTTCATTACTGTATATTTTTGTAGGAAAAACGACTCAAAATTTCTTGATAACGGCCAAATTAACTAGGTGCAAACAGTGTTCCAAAATGTGTACAACACTTCCACTTGAAGTTTGGACAAATACATAAGCAAATCTTTGGTTACATAGTTACATGTTTGTAAACTTTTAAACGTTTTAAGGGCTTTTTGGATGGGGCTGTTGGTCACAAAGATTTGCAGTTCGATCCACAAATGAAGATGTGTTTGATCATGTAAATTATGTTCAAGCTTACAAATCTTACTAATAATGTCCGAATATATTTTTTACGGTATATGCTGCATTTATTTGGGACTTAGGTTGTACTTTATAATATGGCAATCTGTGTTACCCATTTCTTTCAAATGTAACGACGAGTTGTTCCATTATAAATTATTTTCTTGTGCTCACAGTTACACATCAGTTGGAAGCATCAACGACACGGTTCCGAATGCATTACTATGCGTCAGTATAAATACTTCAGTTGGCAAACAATAGTTGAGACCTGCATATATGCCTTCTGATTGAAGGTCTAAAAGAGCAGCAAGAGCAAGAAGGTTATCTTGGGTCTAATATTGTTGTTGTACTTTATCATGAAAGGAAGCGTCATATGTGATAACAAGGGAAGGCCTCTCAGATGTTGGTAATATTGATTGCTCATAATGTATTCATCAATTACATTGTCTTTTACTTAATGTGTGACTTAACTTTTTTTGGTTTATTGTTGTGTGTTTAGTGGTATGGAATCCTTGGGATAAAAAGGCAGAGCAATGACAGATATGGGAGTTGATGAATACAGACGGCTGGTTTTTGTTTACGGTGTGATGGTTGCAAATCCGATTACTTTGAAGCCATTAGAAGAATGGACAGGTCGCTTGGAGATTACTTTGAAGCCAATACCCAAGTTTAAAGACAAACATTTTATATTGTTTCGGTTAAAGGTAGCCATATTTGTATTTGAGTTTCATTTTTATAGAATCAAGTTGTAGCAATATTTCTAAGCTAATAAGATGCTTCAATAAGCTTACCCAAACACCCCTAGGGCCCCTAATAAGCTATCCCAAACACACCTTAATTGTTCAGAAACTCAACATTTCCAACTACATGGCAATGATGACAATTTCATTTGGTATTCATTCCAACACCATACAACATCACACTTTAATCTGTTCTTCTGTCACAGTTCTTTCTTATATAAATAACAACTATGGTATACAAGATTTTTGGAAGATCCTGAAGAGCAATATGTTGCTGTCAATAGAGGTAAATCTCATATCTCTTATAATTTATATGCTAAAATGGTCATTATTCTCTTTGGGCATTTTTCTTACGGTAAACAAATTTCAAACCATTTGCATATATAGTTCGGTCACCCAATATGTAGACTCTTTGAATCAACCGCACCAATGCACCATTCCCCTTGAGAAGCTGTCCACCCTTTTAAAGTAGGCCCCACAGTTGTTTGGCATACTCTGCTAGCATCACGTCATGTGTATTCAAGTCTCACTAATGCTTGCTCAGGTTGCAAGAATCGAAAAGGGTTATTAGGCTCCAGGATAGACTTGATGATATTTTTTCAAAGAATTACAAGCGGGTCAGTTCCTGGAATTTTTGTTGATCAAGGAGGTATGTAGCCTGTCAAATAATTTCAAAGTTATGCTTATTGCTTGAACTTTTTGTGGAGGCTGTACAGGTTGTTATGGCTCCACACGAATCTTTGGCTCTGATAGTCATTTGTGTGTAGATTGAACTTATTGAAGAAGCAAAAGTTGACGTTTCCACGGCAAAAGAACCCTCGCAAGAAACAATAGAGTTGGATACAGAGGCTAAAGTTAGTTCAGTTTTATGAAATCATAAAGAAAGAATTAGCATGTATCCATCGATTATGGAAGTTTCTGACATTTAAATCAATTGTATTCTTAACACGGTGACAAGGTTATAAGGTTTTTCTGTTGCCATTCTAAGATCTTTTTGGTTCATTTATATGTGCTTCAATCAGAAGCATATACGCTACTTATTGATTTTAATTGTTCTTGGGAATTACTTATTTGTTTTTCTCCATTTCTGCTTATATACTTATGGAGTATTTTTTAGCTGAGGTAACTACAATTAATAAAGGGGTGTTTGGGATTACTTAAATTTTCTACTATTTTTTAGCTGAGGTAACTAACGAAGCCACGGGTCTGATTAGTAATTAACATTTGCACTAGATTAAATTGGCAAGCAACTGCCACTTCTATATTTTTATGGTCAAACCTTGGAATAAAGTATATTTGATTACTGTCCAAAAGCTCACTCCCATGCTTACATTATGTGGTTACATCCTTACTACTATTTTTTTGTTACTACATGTTGGCATGTTGATTTTTAGTTTCAAGAATCTTAATAACTTGGTAAAAGTGTTAAACTGAAAACCCACCCCCCTGATGTTATGTTTTTTTCTCTTCATAAAGTGATCTAGAACATCAAATGATACTTAAAAAATGTGTTTATATGTTTGAAATCCTTGAGATATTATAACGTATTCAATTACAGATATCAAGTATAACAATTGCAAGGTTGGATTATCTTTAGTGATTTTGCAAGAGTACATGAATGCAATCTATAGAATGATAGTTTAGACAATAAGAGTACATGAGTTGTTCGGTTATTGAACTGCATGGGCTATCGATGCTTTCACAATTAGCATTGAGATTATTTCAGTTTCACATGCTCACTCCACACGTTCACCCGATCCTTAGTCTAATTGACATGAACCAATATTGAGTAATGGCACTCTAAATTAGTCCATTGCAACTACTGTTGTTATAGAGGCACTATTTACTATTTTTATTCTGTACATCACGAGTTTCTCTGTTAGGATTTAGGAAGTATTGTTTGCAAAAAGGTTGCTTCTGTCATGTTTTTATGTGTTAGTTGTAAGCCTATATAAGAGGCCATGTTTCTGAGTTTTTAAGAACTGAAATGAAAGAGTATCCTCTGTAATGCTTGCTCTCTAATCTCTGTCCAATTCATTATTTTCCTGTTTTACCAAAAACCAATAAATAGTAAATTTTTTCATAGATTTAAAAAATGAGTGTCTTCGTTAGTTTGTTGATTAAGATTTATTTATTTATTTGGAAATTTGTGTGCTGTCCATTGATGTGTGCACTACTTTGAGCATCTATGAAAAGTTGTGTATTGTCTCCGGTTTGTGAGCAACAGGTAGAAACCAAAAGGTTTTTCAATAATTTGTGTAAGTGTTTGTGGTTTGAAGGTTGCCGTTTGTGATGCGGTTGGTAATCTATCAAACACCACTACAAATGTTGTCCACAAAGAAGTGCTTCAAGGTTTTTGATCAAGATTTCAAGAGGTATCAACAATATACATGTGTAAGCCTTCATCTTCTTTGTGTCACCTACGCATTCAATTACTAATTTAGATACTTGGTTTCAGAATATGTCTTTGATTGCTTACTATTTACTCTTAAATATAGAGGTGATAAGGTAGGTGGGTCACACAACGGGTCAATGTAGTTTGAGTCGAATTTTTATTTGTAAAAAAGAGTTGGACGAACGTGATTCTTGCATCAGTATCTGTCTTAAAAGATAAGATTATTACATTACTTTGCTTAAGAACGGGTTCGACTTATTTTTTGGCTCTATACTATAATCATTTATTGATTGTGTGACAAACGTGGATGTATAAGTTTATATCATATTCTTTTTATATGTGTCGTGAATACGTTTCAGACATACCAATGATGCAGTGGTGTCATTTATTGATTGTGTGACAAACCCTCGAACTTTTTTTTTTGCTCGATCTCATCTAAAAACCCGTGGGTTACCACGGGTCTATAAGCTAGTTTTTAATAATAAGGACTATCAATGCAAATAGTTTGAAAATTAAATATTGTTCATGATATTAAAATCGAGCAGGGATGATGAATGTGATTTTAGGTAAACTACAAAGATAAAACATGTAATTTTTTCTAAAGATAAACAATTACTTATTGATCTTGTAAGACGCCAAGCAAAATCATTCTTCCAAAACAAAAAAAAGGGTTGAAAGTTCAAGTTTTAACCATAAATTGTATAGGTGAATATTGTAACATTAACATCCTTAAACCCGAAAGCAATAAACTAGTTGATATATCTCAAGGTTTCAAATAAATATTACTCCTTATCATATAAACTGTGTTCTCAAGTATAACTTGAGGAAAGAAAGCAAAGAAAATGAAGTGAAATGAAAATGATTGTGTTCTCGAGTATCGATTAAGGAATAAAAGAAAAGAAAAAAGATTGAAAATGAAGGTTGTTTTGTTGATTTTGAAGTAAAAATGTTTCTTTTTTAAATCGGGCTAAAAATGTTTATTTTTTATTTCTTTTCTTTTCTTTAATAAAAGAACTTGAGAACAAGCATAAGAGAGTCAAAACTCTCTTTTAATATCGATATGTCATGGATTGTTACAAAATACAAATATTTATTTTCAAAATTATTTTATACTTGACAAGAAGTGGCAATGACTTATTACTAAAATTTTTTTCTTTTTAATACAATGAAGATATTTTTCTTTTGTTTATTTTTATTCGTTTTTATACGTTTTCATCCGTTTTCATACGTTTTTATCCGTTTTTATTCGTTTCAACCCTTTTTATACGCTTTTATACGTTTTGTCCGTTTTATTCGTTTTCTTCCGTTTTCATCCGTTTTTATACATTTCATCCGTTTTTATACGCTTTTTGTCCATTTTTATTCGTTTTTTTTTTTTTTTTTCGTTTTTTAATGGATGAAAAAATATAAAAACGGATGAAAACATATGAAAACGGATTAAAACGGATGAAAACCGATGAAAACATTTAAAACGGATAAAAACAAATGAAAACGTATAAAAACAGACGAAAACGAATGAAATCAGATGAAAACGTATAAAAACAGATGAAAACGAATGGGAACGAAAATTAGTAAACGTACCATATCGATACATTTGAGAAAGTATGTGGCTATTTAATAGCCAACAACAAAAAACACGTCACACTTTAGTGAACTGGTAGCCGGTTTTACCAGTAGCCGGTCAAAAAGTGGCCATATTAGCATGAAAACGAAAGTACACATACCATATCAGGACTTTTTAAAAAGTATATGTCTATTGTACGGACAAGACCCATCATTTACTAATGTAAAAAGAGGTCAAGCTGCTTCCTTTCCATCTCACATTTCTTACATGCCTATAGAAGACAAAAGGTATATTATTTTTGTCAGAAAATAACCCTGAGCCACAAAAATATATACATATACAAAATGTTCCCACAAGTTATTTTTTTTAATTTTATTTATTATAAATTTTGTTGGAAAATGTTTTTGCAAAATGAGTTTTTTGCAAAATTTGGACACTTTTTTATTATACGTATATGTTGTATATATTAATATTGGTTGGTAGCTTTGCGTTCTCCTTGAAGAGAGCTTTGCAACAAGCTAAATTATGTCCAAAATGGAGCTAATTTGAATGAGGGGTAAAAGCTACAGATTACCAACAAACTTACAGATTTGTCCCAGATTGATATACCAACTAATTAATTACCATATTTAACCATAATTTTGAAAGTTGTGTTCTAATATTAACCTTTTTTGAAAACTTGTCACACATTTAGTCCCTAATTTGGATGGCCGTTAGTTTATCCGTTAACTTATTTGCACCGTTAGTCCCTCCATTAATATTTTGCACCGTTGTCAATCTTTTTACGTTTTCGTCCATTTTTTAACGTTCTCGTCCGTTTTTTAACGTTTTCGTCCAATTTCTTTTACGTTTTTGTCCATCTTTTTACGTTTTCGTCCATTTTTTATGTTCTCGTCCGTTTTTTTTAAACATTTTTGTCCATTTTTTTACGTTTTTGTTAATCTTTTTATGTTTTCGTCTATTTTTTTACGTTCTTGTCCGTTTTTTAACGTTTTCGTCCATTTCTTATGTTTTAGTCAATCTTTATACGTTTTCGTTCGTTTTTTTACGTTTCGTCCATTTTTTTACGTTTTCGCCCATTTTTTTTTT
>LBNU01015526.1:44904-67908 GCA_014162995.1 Artemisia annua
AAAATGTATTAGTATTTATATGTTTTTATGATTGTATTGTTTAAATAAAAGTTATGATTGTATTTTTTTAGTTGTATAATTGTATTGTTTAAATAAAAATTATGGTTGTATAATTGTATTGTTTAAATAAAAGTTATGAGTATATTGTTTAAGTATATGTTTGATAATTAACAAGTTATAACCGGAAAAAAAAAACGTTCGAAGTTTTTAGTAAAATTTCGAAAAAAACGAACCCGGTAAATAACCGAAAAAAAATCTGAATCCGAACATTTATAACCGAAAAAAACGAACCGGTAAAAAACCGATAAAAAAACCGATTCCGAAAATTTATAACCGTAAAAAACCGATTCCGGACATTTATAACCGAAAAAACACCGACTCCGAAAAAACCGAACCGAACCGAAACTGGTTTTTAGAAAAATCGGTTTTTTGAAAACCGAAAAACGGTTTTAACCGGAAAATTTGCACCTCTGGTCAGGGATAAAAAAATAATATAAAAGTTTATATGTGAAAAGTAGCTATACATGTGTATAAATTACAGAACCCATGTTTTTGTAGTACAAACATATACAAAGGAACCACAGCTGAAAGTGATTGAGTGTACATATTTTTAATTAAAAAAAAATACCATTTTTGGTTCAAATGATTGATTTTAGTGAAAGCTAAATTCACTTCCACTTCTTGATGGAATAACACCGATAACTAAAAACACAATGCATTAGGACCGAAGGGAATGGATCTAGTAAGAAGAAAAAATAAAATGAGAAGAGTGAGAAAAGTTTTCAACCACACAATTCAAATAAGAGGGAGAAATTTAAGCGAAATGCATCTATTTTTTGTAGGTGCATCTCAAATGTGTGGTTGTGGTTTCTTCTAATCCTTCTCATTTTAGTTTTTCTTCTCATTTGATCCTGTGTTTTTAACAAAAATTATCACTACGAAGCAAAATCCTATGTTTAGTGACACCGCGAGACCCTATAGTTGGCATCTCTCCGGTCTCAAGGGTCCATAATTGATATCCATACATTTTCACACAAAATACAAATTAAGACGATGAGTGATGTCAGGCCTTTTGTTCCATCGTGTAAACATTGTCAGTGTCGATGACTATAAAGAAGAATCCAAGAAACTTAACACAACATTGTTTGAAGTCCAATGCATGATAACAAGAATATAAACAAAAAAGAATTAAAAATTATCTTAGCGAATATGTAACGGGAATATAAAGGAGGTCGCATCTCTTCATATCCCACCTCAAATGTGCCAATGGATGAAAAGAGGTGCATCATCACTATAAAAAATTAATCCACTTTTATAGAATTTTTCTTGCTTGTAAAAATCTTCCGACAAGTTATAACGTTTGTTCTGTGAAATTTCAGATGTGCAATTGTCACTGGAGCCAACAGAGGGATTGGATTCGAAATATGTCGTCAACTTGCTACGGAAGGGGTTGAAGTCATATTAACATCTAGAAATGAGAGTCGTGGGTTAGAAGCTGTTGAAAAGCTCAATATTTCTGGCCTTTCAAGTGTCATTTTTCATCAACTTGATATCAACAACCCAACGAGCATTGCATGTTTGGCAAAATTTATTGAAACCCGCTTCAAGAAACTCGATATCTTGGTAATATATATTCATGGTCATATACTTTCAATATGAGAATGCTATAATTTAATATTTGATCTAATTATATTAATCAGTGATACATCCCAAGAACTTATCTCACGAGCAGAACAACTTAAGTAACCCTATAAAACCGTAAAATAAGTTATTGGGATGTATCACGGAACCAGGAATAAAAGTGACTAGGTGCACAAATATTTTCAAGCTATATAGTATAAGAGAAATTAAAAAAATATTTTTGTTTAATACATATTAAGTCTCCTTTTCATCTACTAACGGATCAACTAAGCAAGAACTATAAACACAATTCTTTTTGGGCGAGTGCACAGTGGTGGCTCAAGGGTAAAGCTACTAAAGCCATCACTTTAGGCCTCCGAATAATTTGAGGCCCCCAACCAAACGCCCTTTATGAATATATAGTCGGTCACATATTTTCTTGAGCATCATTTTGAGGTTTCGATATATAAAGGCCCATATTATTAAAAGTGCTAAAATTATCAATGATGTTTGCGTATTTATTGTTTATGTTTTCAATCCATACCACTAAGTTCTTATTTGAGTTTAAGAAACACGAACAAGTCCATCTTTTTATTATTGCAAAATGATAGAATTGAGGTCATTTAATGCTACAAATTCTAATTACTTTTAGCTAATAGTGTAAACAAATTAGATATTTCAAGTATCACTCATGAATAGTGTCTTGATGAACGAACAAGAATAACCTATTTTTCGACGAGCAAACATGAACACCAATGTCCATTTGTTTAAGTGTTCATATTAGTTCATTTGTTCGGTTAACCAATACTAACAAACACGAACAAGCTTCGTTTGTGTTGATTCGGTTCTTTAGTTGTATAAAAGTTTTCTTAATTTTCTTTAGTTTTCTTGAGGATGGAGTGAATTTTCTTTATCCAGGGAACCTTTTGAAAATTGGAGAACTCTAAATTCTAGTTCTCTAACTCATAGATAAGCAGAAAACTAGTTTTCTGTTTTAGTAGAGAAATTTCAGAAATTACTCATTTTGAACACGTTTTCTGTTTTCTGTATATTTCTATTTTTCTGGGAAACTTCTCATTTTCTAACAACTAAAAACACCCTTAGATTCTCATTGTATTCTTAGTTTGATAATTGGATGTTCTATAAATCCAATGAATCGAAAAGCTAATATTAAGCAAAGAGAAAAAAATAAAAATAAAAAAACATAGGAAAAGCCTCGTATTTGAATTTTGCTTTAGGCCTCCACAAGGCTTGAGCCGCCCCTGTGAGTGCATTTACGAAAATTTGGTATTTTTTGTACAAATATTAACACTATGAATCAAACTTTCATTGGGGCCTTGTGACACCGCAAGATCCCCTAGTTCCGTCACTGATCATTGTGTATTACTAATCGTGTTTATCAATGTAAGAAATCTAATTTTTGTTTGCAGATCAATAATGCGGCAGAAATTGGAATTATTATGCATAAAGAGTTCCAAACCGGAGGAGGGTTTGTAAGTATTACTAGTTATAATGCCCGCGCACGCGCGAGTTTTTTTTTTAATTTTTTTTGAATGATCTATTTTTATTTCTTAAAAAACAAATAATTTAATCTTTGTTTTGTTTGATTTATGATTTTTAATTATATTTGTTTATTATTAAAGATAATCATTTAAAAAATTTAATCGTGTTGTTAGTTGCATCTTATTTATATTTTTTGTAATTATCTTCTACTTATATAGTATATCAACAAAACAAATTTTTAAAATTTTAAATTAAAAAATAATAATTAAAATATTACCTAATAAGGAAATATTCTTTTTTCCGAAATACGACAGTACCCACTAGGGGTTTTGTTTTATTATATAAAAGATTTCTACACAGATTCTGATCAAATACACTCATTTAAACTATTTAACTGATACTATATTGATGCAAACTTGTTTGAGATAAATATGTTTAATTTCCTACAAAATAGCAAAGAAAACATTAATTTCTTATTACTATATTGCATATGATGTAATTTATGTAAATGCAACATTTTAAACTATACATTAGTATGATGTTATGTATCACTTGATTAGCTACAAGTGGCTGATAAGAAAGCGCATCTTCTAACCAACGTCATTGAAGAGCCCTATGAAGTGGGAGAACAATGTCTGAAAACAAATTATTACGCAACCAAAGCGGTCACAGAAACACTTGTTCCTCTTCTTCATCTCTCTAAATCCCCGAGAATCGTGAACATTACCTCCACATATGGAGACCTATACGTAAGCAAATTTTAAAAACCTAAAGGAAATTAACATATAACGAATTACCTAAACTTTACTATATTGATTTTTAGTTTCTTCACAACAAAATGTTGAAAGAAGAGCTGCAAGATATTGATAACTTAACTGAAGAAAGGATCGACGAGATTATCAAATGGTTTTTAATGGATTTTAAGACTGCTAAGTTGCAGGAGAATGGATGGCCACTAACGGTTTCTGCTTATAAAGTTTCTAAAGCCGCTCTTAATGCTTACACAAGACTATTGGCGAAAAAGTTCAAAAACATCATGGTAAATTGTGTGCACCCTGGATATGTTTTAACAGATATGACATGTCAAACTGGATTTATTACAGTAGAAGAAGGTGCTAAAGGTCCAGTTATGGCTGCTTTGTTACCAGATGATGGACCGTCTGGTGTCTACTTTAATCAAACTAAAATAGCGCCATTTTTTTGCAACAAATGGATTATAGAATAAATTCATTATGTGCTCTATTCTTATTGCATTATGTAAGAAAATTGGTTCTAGCTACTTCTAGTTTTATTAGTTTGTTCTCTTAAATTTGCAGTAAAGTTTCTATGATTAGTTTCTAAGAAATAATAACAGCAAAACTGTTGACTTCTTATATTAGTTTGTTCTTTGCTGAAAGAAATGGTTTGTTCTTTCCCCAAAAAATAAGTTTGTTCTTTTAAAGTGATCAAAATTACCCTCGGTCAGGGACTCAGGGGTATATATGAGTGTTTACATTCTAACTCTCCATGCCATTCTCCAGCGGGATTGGGCGTTGTTATTGTTTTAAACTGGTCAAAATTGTCGCATATGACAACCACTTGCTTACAGGATTTCTCTTTTACATTGTGCCATGTCAAGTTCTTCTCACCCTAAGTCATGCATATTTGACTTTTAAAGTCTTATTTCTTCAACTTTGACCTAAAATATTTTTGTTTGTATTATATAATACTTGATGAAAATTACATTTAACGAAAATACATTTAAAACTCAATTGATTCATATGTTTTGCATCAAGTATTATATTATACACATAAAAATATTTAAAGTCAAAGTTTATATAAGAAGACTTTGAAAAGTCCAAGTGGACATTTAATATGGGACGGAGGGAGTAACAAAATTTGTGAAATCAACAGAACGCGAAGATTGCATTTGACTTTTCAGTTATAAGCATAATGTATTCCACTTTGTTGTTTTTGTCAGCAAAGCATTTGTACACAATTAACTAAGATCTCGTATATATCCGTTACTCTTTGGCAACATTCACAATAGCGTTCTCCTTTATGCATGAGGAATAGTTAACATGTTTTAATGTTAAAAAAAATGATTTCTCATACTTATAACAATAGTGTATAGTTATGACACCTTTATCCTTTGCACATTGTCATTTATTTTACTCTTGTTTTATTTTAGCACTTTTACTCGAGCATAACAATAGTAGGTGGACCGGAATAAAAAGAGCTTTAAAGAGTACTATAAGGTGTCAAATATTTCTCATAAACTAATTCAAGCAAATAACTTTTATTGTTTTCAATAATAGTCATTACGCACAATTTAGTTCATCAAGACGCAAATCAAATGCTTCTTACTCATATAGCAAACGAGTAGTAAATGGACAAACATATTATATTGTAACACTAAACAAACGTGATACTAAAAACATATGCATCAACTAGCTAGATAGTCGCATTCGACCAAATCACTAATCATTATTAATTCTCGTAACTTTCATTTATTATGTCACATAGGGTATGTTTAGCAAAAGTAGCTGTTGCTAATGTTGGTGCTGTTGGTGATGCTGGAGCTCGTGCTGAAAAAGATTATGAAAAAAGATTATTTTTATAAGGTACATGAAGTTTTTGATTTTCAGAGATTATGGAAGATTATTATTTTTTTTATAATCTCTTATAAGTTTTGTCTGCCAAACAAAGATTATTTTTTTAGCAGCTTATTTTTTGAAAATATAATTTGTTGCGCTAAACAAAGCCATGGTCACAATTTATACCAACTTATATCAAGCATGTATTTTCAAAAATTTCTAAAACATCCAAAAATCACTAATGTGCAAATATATTTCCAATTTATTAATAGAATTCTGATCACTAAAATTCTTTATAAAGAACAGATATATTTTGCAAAACTTATACACAAATACATTCGAGCTTTAACTATACTATGAAAATAAAATTGCAAAATAGATAAGATTGACATAAACAAGCAATTAATTATATAAGTAACAATAAAAGAACTTGAGGTTCGATATAACGATAACATGAGATTGTGTTATTTGATTCTTTTGAGAAAATAATAATAAAACTTGAGGTTTTATTTTTTCTTCTTCTAACATAACGTGATGTTATATTATTGATTCAATTAATTGAATCAAATTAGAATATGAGGTTCTAATAATTTCTCTTTAACATAACATGAGGTTATGTTATCAGAATTGAACAACTTAACAATAACTATTCAGGTTACTGTATTTTGATGCTATTCATCGCGATAGAAACTGAGGTTTCAAAATCTATTATCATAACATGAGGTTAGGATACTTTTTGATTCTCTTGATGAGATCATAATAGAACTTGAGGTTCTATATATTTTTTACTTTTCACATAATATTAGGTTATGTTATTGATTCAATTGATCGAATCATATTACAACTTGAGGTTCTAATTTATTTTGCACTGACATAACATGATGTTGTTTTATTGTGAGTTACTTGAGAACAACATGAAAGAAAAATGCGAGGGTTCTATAGGAAAAATATCAATTTCATGAATTTGTGAATCTTTTATATAATAAAAGAATTACATCATTTCAGAGCTTTTTTGCAAATCCGTTCTCATTGTAAAATAAATTGGACCAATAGGAGAGGTTGATTTTGCCACGTAAGCAAAATCGAGCGACGTGATTGGTCAATAGAAAGTCAAAATTAAATTGATTTTGGTCAAACTTAATAAATTTGGTGGAGAAATTTGGTTAAGAAAAAAAATGCATAAAAATATAGGTGTCAAATTTATGAAAACAAAAACTTAAAAAAAGAGGAAGTAATTAATAAAACTTTAGTGGTTGAATTTTAAATAAATTATATAGAGCTAAGTGTAAAATTACAAGTTTCCATGTTTTTTAATAACTTTAGAAAAAACACAAATAACCCCTTACACTTTATACCCCTTATACTTTATAATATTAACTTTGTTTAAAATTACATGAGTATTAGTATTAGTTTATATTTTAACTTCATTAACACTCATTATATGCTACTAAACTCGCACATTTTATATAACATGATATCAATAGTTAAAGTTAAAAAATAACATCAACATCAACCTCAGCATGTCTGCCACTTAAAAACATTATACAAAGCTAATAAATAAAATAAAATAAAATAAAAACATACACACACACACACACAATAAACTTATTGTGTTATGGTAATTGAATAAGCCAATAAGCACCTTTAATAAGCATAACCAAACACCCCTTTAGTTCTAATATGAAGTTTTCTTATTTGATGTTGTAACTAACTTTGTTGTTGTTCTCACTATAATGCAACATGTAAGTGGTTTTTGCAGTTTTATGATCTTATCACACACACTAAAGTGTAATGCAATTTGTTGTGTGCGTTTTTAGAGGAAGATTAAGTACCAACACATGATTGTCATGGACGGATTTTCTACGCCTGCTCAAGGTATGAATGTATAATTAAGTTGAGTTGTTGATTTAGATAATACATGAATGTGTTTTATGTACCAAATATGTATTGTAGTGCCTATATGGGGAATTTTATGGTGGGAATTCTTAGCAGGTGTCTTTGAATGAGTTAATGAAACTTGGCAGGTGTTTGCTGTCATTGATAACACTATGAATGTCAACTAACGGTCTAAAATATGGGAAATGAAAGGTCGGTAAGGATTCAAACAATCCTAAAAGACTTGCGAATGTACTCTGTGTCATTTTTTCATGCATTTATAGTTTACTTATAAAAGTAACTATAATTTCCTTATATAGTTCGGTCTCAGAGAAAAATTATTTTTATACATTATACATAAACATAATATTAAATTTGAGTTCTACCCATTACATATTTTTTTGTTTATCTTTATGTAATAAAGAAGCTATAGTGTAAGCATCTATGTTAATTTGGTAATTTTATGATCAAACAAAAACGTACATTAATAAACATGGTATAATGGTTATTCACAATTAAGGAAATGAATCAATCTTCAAAGCTATGTAAATATGCTACATATTTTAACGAAAATATAAGTAAAAGAAATACCACAATTACAAAACACATCGTAAATTGATAGCATGGTTTGCAAAACTAAAAGCATATCACTAACATCTCATGCAAGTCAAGTATTATCATGTGATTTTGTTTGAATAATAAAATATAATTTTTAATCTAAAATCGTTCTCCTAAAATGATATATAAATTATAACATATATACATATGATTTTTTATTTTTAGTCCACCAAGTAAAACCAATTGAAACATGTTAAGTGATTCATTTCTTAATCGATGATAATACATAATCAAAACGAGATTTTAAAAACCCTGTGCGTGCACAGGTATTATAACTAGTTTATTTAATCTACAATTAACATCTTTAAAGTACCATGTCAACATGAATTTTTAGATAACCACTTACCATGTCAATATACAGCCACATACGTGTACAATTACAAAAATCTTTGTACATATATAGTTAGGGATAGTGAGCATCGTTATTAAACAACAAACCCATAGTGATAAAATTGTTTTCCTCACTGAAATAGAAAAACTAATAGTTTTTGGAAATAAATAATAATAATCTCATACCTAATTTATACTATATTACATTTAGCGGGCTTCTTAGGAACAGTACACGGAAAAAAAACACAACCACACAAACACAAATCAAAACACAGCCAGAAAAATGCGAATCACAAAACACAAGTTTCTATCATCTTCCACACACTTCTTCATCCACACAAACCACAAAACACATCCGATTCACACACAAATACACACGCATGGTCTCTGGGCTTTCTTGCATAATCCACCGTACATCAAAAGGAAAAAAAATTATGCGATCATGATCTCTGGCCTTTCTCGCAAATCCACCGCAAATCAAAAGGTAATCCTAAATCAATATTTGAATTTTTAGTTTCGTGTAAAATTAGCGTTAATTTTTATCCTCCATTTCGTGTGATCATATCCCAGGTTTGATGTTAGTTGCCGTTTCTTTGTGAAATTAGGGTTAATTTTTATACTCGATATTAGGGCTTTTGCTTTGGGTAATCGGTTAATTTAACTGAGATTATTGATTGGATTAATTAAATTTGGGGTTTTTGGTGTTTACCCAAAGCAATAATCTCAATGGACTGGTAGGTAATCCTTTGGTGGTTATTGGAAACCCATTATTTTATTTTTGTCATGTGGGTATTTAATTAAATTTTGGGTTGAAATTAGTTTCTTTGTGAGATGCACATGAAATTTGGGGGTTTCGGTTTGGATTTTTTTTATGAAGATGATGTTCTCGGTTATAGGTATATGAAAAGTTAATATGTGATGATGTTTGGTGTTTCAGGATGTGGTGAGAGTTCGTGTGTATGGTGGTGCGGCTAATCCTATTGGTGAGTTGTGAATATAAAACCTACATTTTTAATGTTGTGGATTTTTTTATCATTAATAATGTAAAGCTTTAGACTATTTGCATACAGTGAACTCTATTTAATTTTTTGGTAAATATTGAATTACAAATGTGTCGCGATTGTGCGATGGTGTGTGTGAACAGATGCCTGCTTCTACGTCCGGTTTCAATGGTTCTGGTATTGGTGTTGTGAGAACAGATGGTTGTCGCGTTGAAGGTTAGTCAATTTTTTCCTTTTGTAAATAGAATTAACCATGCCTGTTTATGACACATATGAATACTGATATTTGTATTTGGGGCTAATATTTTGCAGGCGGATGCTTATTAGCAGATGTTGAACAACAAGGTAGTGCAACTAATGTGAAGAGATGTGTTGTCATGGATGCTTTAGAAACTGATGTGGTCCTGAGTACTGGTCCTACTCAGGAAGGTTTGACATTTGTTCACAATATAATTAAAAGTCAGCATTTTTTGGGGGTCGTTGGTTTTCTCAGAGTTTAGTAGACAAGCTTAATGTCAAAATGATAGCATTAAAATTTTAATTTTCTTGCAGATCATTGGATTCAATTATCCTGCCCTCAGAAGTTAGCAAGTTCGTTAAGAAATGACTTTGATCATAGACTGTGCTTGAAGCCCTGAGCTTGCATATTGTTTATACAGGTGATTCTTTTTTTTTTCCTACGGAGTCTCATTATTTGTTACTAAAGGGTGCACGCTGACACTTATAATTATAGTTTCTGATTTTGACCCATTATCTTACAACTGGGTGGGCTTGGGTCGGCTTTTTATAATAGTCGGGTGAAATATAAAGGTTAAGCTAAAAAGATTGGGTTATATGATGAATAGGTTAAAGTAATCGAAAATCTATTTTTAACCATACAAACCCGATGTAAAGGTTTATATCAATAGTCCAAATTGTTGATTTTGTAATCATAACTAATACAATGATTATTTAGGCAATTTTTATATTTTTACAACTTTATCTGTTTTAGTGAGTGCCATGAATAGGCTTTGTACAATACGTAATAATTATTCTAATCTATCGTCGAAATACATATATGCAGATAAAAACGTAAAGCTAAGTAGGCCGTTCAGTTGTCGAGACTATGGGTTCTTCGAATGACATTGTTGCCGTCAAGAAAGCGGTATACATCTGGATCTGCACAAATATTGTACAAAACACATTAATTGAATATATGCCATAGCTGTTTCTTACCGGTTGGTTTGTCTATTTTAGGTTTGCAGCGGCCGCATGCACCTGCTACATGCCAATCCGGTAACCATACTCATGACACACAACAAAGCACACAAGGTTTGTGATGTTCTGAAAAACACTTTCTTTTTGGGAAGTGTGTTGCACTGTTTACGGACCGGTTCAGGTCTCAGGTTTACGGCGTCCATCAACACCTGAGAATGCCCAATCTGATCAGCATACCCATCACGATTGACAAACAACGCAAGGTTTGTAGTCTACTCAAAAGCAGCGTCGTCTCATAAGTTACTTATGCTTATAATGTTTAGCAGTTTATTATTGTCTCTTAATATTGGTAGCACTTGAGGAAATAGGCCTTTAACGATCAAAATTAGATGATGAATATGTGGATATAAAGTATTCATCATGCCTGAAGAATACTAAATATTTCTTCATGAGCATTGATCAGCGTGTGTTTTCAAATTTTTTGACAATCTCAAATATAAGAATTTTCAATGTTTCGAATATGCATAGGCACCTGAATAGCTAAAGATAACGGCCCATGAGCACTATATTAGTAAGGTCCCATGAATATTTTGCTGGACAGTGGGGTCTTATTGAAGGTTGTAGGTATTGCATTAATCAGTTTGTTTTATATAAACTTTACATTAAAACTTATTACCATCTTTACTGGCATTATGTTAGCAAATAATGATTTAGGATCTTTTCCCCCTTTCCCATCCGTTTATCAGTTAGAATAAACTATATTCATGCAATATTGGATAAATGATGTAAAGAACCAATTTTTTTTACTAATGAATAGCTTAGATATTATATAACCAGATATTGAAAAAGAGGGTGTTTGGACTGGATTTGGATGTTGGATTTAGTTGTTCCTTATTTTCCTTTGTACTATATACTGAAAAAGAGGGTGTTTGGACTGGATTTGGCACGATATATGAACAACGGTTCAAGTGATGCTAACTTTTCTTGACGCCAGGTTATTACAGTTGCTAATCGAACATTGTTTGACATTTGTTTTGAAGGCGGTTGGTTATCAAACAGCAGAAGCAAAGTCGGTTGGGTCATACGAAGCTGAAAGAATGTAAATGATAGAAGAACTGGAAGCTATAATTGTTCGCAAAAAGAGGATTGGTTGTAAGTTCCGTAAGAGTATGGCATTTTTTTATTTTTTATTTTTTACTTTTTCATTGTTTATATTATTCCTGTGGTTGTTTATTATATTCGGTATAAGAGTCATTTAGTAAACATGTTTATTTAGATTTTGAAGGGGGTGGTTTGGG
The DNA here is from genome assembly GCA_014162995.1 of Artemisia annua. Lineage (NCBI taxonomy): Eukaryota > Viridiplantae > Streptophyta > Magnoliopsida > Asterales > Asteraceae > Artemisia > Artemisia annua. The sequence continues at coordinate 56,923 of LBNU01015526.1, forward strand.
TACTCAGTTTATGATATTTAGAGAATGTAATAAGCTACCGACTTAAGAGTTGAGAGGGTGTTGTTTTTAGCTTATTTTTGGGCTTATGAGGTTATTTAGCTTAGAAAAACACACCATTAAACATGAAAATATATTGTAACCCAAGTCAAAAAAGCCCCTTAGCCTATATAATCGTTTCGTCTTATTTGCTGGTAATGTGCCTAAGCGAAAATATTTTTACTCTTTATATAAGCTTAACTTTGTGCAAAAAACAATAATAGGAATGACTTTTATATAACCTTAATTTTGTTACTCTTTACAAATCTAGGTGTCACTTTGCCTAGATTTGATACGCTTTATATACGCTTTTGAGATCAAAGTTACATAAGCTTAATTTGTACTCCAACACTAAGTCAGCTTCATGCCAACAAGAAAGAATTGGAACATTTGACTGACAAGTTTACTTTCGTAGGGTAGATGTTCCAACCTTAGGTGAATTGCATCAGACGCTTAACCAAACCTTGGACCTTTGTTTATGGATTCAATAATAGATTATAGAATCAATATACTTATAAATGTTCATTTTTCTTTTATCTCAAATAGGTAAATAACATCTCCTTTCGCTACAAGGAGAATGGGTTAAATAAGCTAAAATTCGATTCTAACAAAAGCAGCGTCGTCTCATAAGTTGCTAAAATTCGATTCTAACAAAGCTTTTGATTATTGCTAAGGTAATTTCTAGGAACAATTAAACTGGCTGAAATAAAGACTTAGATTAAACGGGTTGTCAGGAGCACAATTTAATGCTACGAAGTTCTCCGGCATGCCTTTTTTTCTTTCATATCTGCTTTGTGACTTGCATACATGCTTAAGACATTAATGTGATGTCCTGCAGGTTTATAACGGAGGGTTTTGAGGTTGCGAAAGAGGTGATGGGTGGGAAGTACAATGTGCGTGAAAGTAGTGGCGATTGCAATTAAGCTCTCATTCTCAGGTTGCAATCACTTCGTATACTTTCAAACATGGTTTTTCACCCTGCTACTTGCTATATTCTGTGTTGATGTATTCTGTGTTATGCAAATCAACTATTTGAACAAGGTACGTTAACGTACATACATTGTTATTCATTTTTGTACTATAAAAAGTAGAATTTCAAGGAGTCGTGTTAAATTTTGTTTGGTTACCTGAAAACAAATGAGACCAAACTATGTTACATTATTATGCAATAATTTTAAAGATCATAATCAACAATAATGTTATTGTAGTGCATTTCCTAAACTTTTTATGTTATGTCACCTCGAAAATCCTAGATACGCTACTGTAATATTATTATTTTTATCCTGAAATTCTGATGCTCATAAATTTGGAATACCTATTTGCAGGCACTAGACACCTTCAATACCAATGTCATTTCACCAGTATACTATGTCATGTTTACAAGCGTCACCATCGTGGCTAGCGTGATCATGTTCAAGGTAATTTAGTATGTTTTTGCGTAGAGTAGTGGTGGAATCATGGGCGGGACATGTTGGGTCATAACAGTGGGCATTTCGGCAAGTCCAATATCCCTCAAACAGCATCTGTTCGGAACTTCTTTTTCCTTTTCAATAAATAGTAATTGTGTCAAATATGCTCACAAAAGTTGTATTATTAAAGCAAAAAATATTCTGCCAACTTTCGACCCACATGAAGCATTCGACCCATTTTCTTTTAAGCTATTGTTTTTCTTAATCGGTGACAATCTACAGATGAAACACAGTCGTACAACATTTAAGAACTTTTGGTTCATATATGTGGTTGTTGGCATGATGACAAGACCGGGATAAGCAGAGTGCATCAGAAATTGCAACAGAAATATGTGGTTTCGTGACTATTCTATGCGGGACATGGATGTGACAAGGATCACAGGTAAAGGAAAGTATGCAAAGCACTTATGGTATGATAACAATACGAGTCCTCATTATTTTCAAATTTGTTGCAGGCACACAATTCACTAAAAATACATATAAATAATCAAAAGCTAAGGAAACATAGGGGTCAAAAGAGTACGGAATTATTGAGGGAGAGATTGTGATCTTGAAGCAGAGTTGTTAAAGAAAGCAAGCAAGACATGGTCTGGAATTTGTGGAAAAACAAACCACTGTGGCAATCAATATGTATGGCAACCTACTGATCTTTTGTATAATATTCGCAATGTAGCTGCACAAACACCTTTAGTGTGCACGGATGCTTTCTATAGCAGGTGCACATTTCGCTTAGCTTAGGACCATAATTTTTGTATAACATTTATGCAGCGCACGTATGTATGACTTATGTATGGAAAACTCTATCGAAAACTTTATAACTATTAGAATTTTCTTCCCACCATTTCCAGCTTGCACCACTTATTAAGCGCAACGGAACCTCCTTCTTTAGTACAACACCCCGCCGCAACGCGCGGGCTTCGAACCTCGTTGATAACTATAACTTACTCAGATTGATACTGATACAAAATGAGCCTTGTTACAAAAAGAAGACTGTGCTCAATTTGAGGTGTAAAATACAAATAGTACAAATCTAATCCCAGGACTTTTCAAAAACTAGATTTCTTTATTCCTAACAGCACATGCGAACAAACTTAAATCGATAAATTAGGCGTTCATATTTATTCTAGTAGCATAAAATGCCACCCAGAAATTGCCACCTACACTTGTTGATAATATCAATCTGTCTTTACCAGTAGATAATGTTCCCTTTCAACAGCTGTGAGTAGAGTGGACAAGTTAATGAATCTATGTGAAAATGGGACAATTTGAATTTCTATGTCCCAAAAAGGTTAGCTTTAAGTCTTGAATGTTAAGCTAGAAAGAAAGCAAGTCACACACTCACACGTTTTAAAAAGTTTCAACTGTGTAGAACCTTCTTAATTTACTGGATATAGTTTTGTAGTAGTTTTTGGTGATCGACAAAAATGTGTGAACGGGTTTGTCCAACCCGTTTTGACCCGCACTCAACTTACCTGCTACTAGAGGAAAGCATCTTCAATGTTCAATCTGACATTTTTACCGTTTGCTTTGTTTGAGTATTACAGGAGCTACTAGCTTACCACTGCAGTTAGCCAAAATCAGCCATTCATCGTTATGTCTCATTTTCTTGGGCTGTTTGATGGGTGATCTTGAGGACTTACGTACACAAGAATAAGGCAGTCCCTGCAATGCAAGTAAGATGTATTCATTCTTCTTTCAATATGTATTTTTTTTTATATATGTTGTGACAATTCTTTAAGGGGCTGTTTCTTTTTTTTTTGAACGGCAAGTTAGTAGTTAGTGATTCGAGCCCACAGTTGTGAGCATGTAATCTTGCATGTCACTTCTCGGACAAGACAAACTCCAAGGACCAAACGTGTTCATAGTAAACTTAATAACCGTTTGGCGGTTAATTTAGTTAGTTAGTTATTTTCTGTAAAAAGTCAAAGGGTCACAACTATTGGGATATACCCGTTCGACCCAGAAGACATAACGAAGGGACATGTTTGTTTGGGTTATGACTGTTCGCATGAAACAGAACCAAACAACCCCTTTTGTTTGAACAGACGCGATGGTTTGTTCACAACCATTCGCTTAGTATTTATAGAACGAAACCTGTATTTGTACAATGGTTAGAAAGATTAATATCAAGTTATCTAGTTTGTTTTACATATTGCAATTTCATATTTCGATCTCTCTTACACTTTGGGACCAACATTTGGCATCAGAGAGCCACTCATACATCTCGTTACAAATCCAGAAACTTTCAGAAACTTTCGCTACATATTCCTGCAAACCACAAATCTTAACGAGACCTTTTGTTTTTCAGAAACCAAAGGAACTTTCGTTAACATTCAGAAACCACAGGAACTTTTCGCTACACATATTTTTTCTGAAACCACAAATCTTAACGAGACCCTTGTTTTCAGAAACCAAAGGATAACCACTGAAACTTGTTTTCAGAATCCAGAATTCGTAACGTTCTTCCTAAAGGGACGCTGCCTAGATAACTTAGACGCAAGGAAGGTAGTGCACGACCGTACTTGTGTAGAAATTGCATTCGTAGAGGCACCAAACGNATAAGCAGAGTGCATCAGAAATTGCAACAGAAATATGTGGTTTCGTGACTATTCTATGCGGGACATGGATGTGACAAGGATCACAGGTAAAGGAAAGTATGCAAAGCACTTATGGTATGATAACAATACGAGTCCTCATTATTTTCAAATTTGTTGCAGGCACGCAATTCACTAAAAATACATATAAATAATCAAAAGCTAAGGAAAAATACATATAAATAGTCAAAAGAGTACGGAATTATTGAGGGAGAGATTGTGATCTTGAAGCAGAGTTGTTAAAGAAAGCAAGCAAGACATGGTCTGGAATTTGTGGAAAAACAAACCACTGTGGCAATCAATATGTATGGCAACCTACTGATCTTTTGTATAATATTCACAATGTAGCTGCACAAACACCTTTAGTGTGCACGGATGCTTTCTATAGCAGGTGCACATTTCGCTTATCTTAGGACCACAATTTTTGTATAACATTTATGCAGCGCATGTATGTATGACTTATGTATGGAAAACTCTATCAGAAACTTTAACTATTAGAATTTTCTTCCCACCATTTCCAGCTTGCACCACTTATTAAGCGCAACGGAACCTCCTTCTTTAGCACAACATCCCGCCGCAACGCGCGGGCTTCCAACCTCGTGAATGTTATGCACCGTTGGATCACATGGGTTATCAAAATGCATTGAATTATAATAATCATAATTAATTTGGGAGATCTTTGTAAAACTAATTTTTATCACAAAGCATTACATATGAATCACTTTATCGGCTTCCTTTCTCTTTTGTTAAACTAATAAAAGGTTGTCTCTTATTTGATTTTAATAAATTTATAGTATTCATATAAAAGTAACTGATTGCGCATAGACAAACTCGATGATGGCAAAGGCTAACAATAAACATGTGCAATTAAGATTGAGAACGTACGTGAATCCATGATCTAATATATTAGGATAACATATAGCCCACTGTTAAAGTATCACACACATAAACTAGTCTACTTATCCCTTTAGTTGGGATTTTTAGGTACTAGGATGTGATGAGTTAGAAGCATAAAATATTCAAAACAAATGCATTATGCGAAATTCTACAGATTAGCATCATATATTATAATTTTAAAGCAATCTTAAGATCAAGGCGTACATATAGCAGCAAATCACTTACGTTTTTGAAAAGCATTACCATTATATATAAACATAGCATGGCCACAAGGCATTATAGTTACTTTTGACATAATTCTTTTGTTATACAGATCTAATGTCGTCAAGGTTAAAAGGTAAAATCTTAAGATCCAAAAATTTGTATTACATATATCAGTATCATATCAAGGATGAAACAATAACTTAAGTTTGTTGAAATCTTTAATGCAATAACGTTTCAAGCATAAGATAATAATATTACTTATTAATATAGATGACAAGTTTAAGAATTAACTTTTTGAGCAGATCAATAAACCTTGTTATTGTGAAATCAATAGTAATCTAACCTCTTGTAGAATCAAAAGTAATATTCTCCATCAATGGACTGAATCTTGTGGGGACATCCATTTCATATTTATCCATAGTAAAGTTGTTTTTCTTACATACCCCTTACTGTTAAAATGACAATTAAAAAGTGCATGTTTAACAATTTGTTTCGATCGCACGATGTGTTTATTAATAGTAAAGTTGTTTCAAACGCACTGATGACAAAAATGATAATTAAAACGTTCTTTTTTTAAAGCCTAAAAGTATATGATGACTCATAGACTTTTTTCTCGCAGTTACTACAAATTGAACCAATAAGTTTTGTATCAAGAGTCAAACCAAAATCATGATTTCACAAGTATAACTATTTGCCGTTATGAACAGTCGTTTTGCTCATGTATTCGTCCAATTTCTAAAACATGGATATATTGTTAATTGTTCAAGTTATAATATCTTAATTTATACATAAATTGGGGAATATGACTGAAAGTAATAGCATAATATTTAAGCTAACAATTATATACTTCATTTTAACATTTTCCAATTCATATGTTTAACCAACTCTTTATATTATTTAGTTTTCATAGTTTAATTTAATGACTACTCACGTTACTACTGTCTTCCAATTGATACGTAGTTAATATTTTTTTGTTTAACTGTGGTTTATGACCTTTTGCTCGACTAATTTATGTATGGGGTTTAAACCCACTGTCACACATTCAAAACATGTAAAGTCTTCCGTTTCAGAAAGTTGGTGTGGTCACTTCAAGATTGTTTGCACCTATAGGAATTGAACTTGATGTTCAAAAAATCTGTTTAAATGTGGCCTTGACCATTTAGACCCTTAATTATGCCCTAATGAAATTTTGTACCCTAACTAACAATTGACAATTATTTGATGGAAATAACTGTTACTCGTATAACAATAAAATTCCTGGGTTGGGGCCATCATTCCTGTATCTTGTCAAAAACATTATTCTCTCAATCAAAAACCATAACTTGTAGAAATCCCTCCATCATATTATTGACATCACTACCGGAATCGATTAACCCTAACACTGTGACATCATCATCTAATCATAATCCTCAGGGCAGGATTTGAGCATGTGCGGGGTGGGGGACCGCACAGGCATTTCTGATTGATAGTATGATTTTATCCAGATAACTGGCATTTCTGATTGATAGTATGCGTTTGAAATGCTCATGAACTTGCTATCGAGAAAGCCTGTAAAATAGAGCTTTTATTTGGGTATTAATGGAGTTAGTTTGAGATGGGGAAGAATGGAAGATGAACCATTTGTTCGTAGTTTGTAAAGGATAAGGGACCTATCATATTGTTTTTCTTTTTACAGTAAAAACTCCATAAATTAATACTCGATAAATTAATAACCTCTATAAAATTAATAATTTGTCCAGACCCAACTTGGGACTAGTGCAAATTTGAAACTCAATCGATAAAATAATAAGATAATAATTTTATTTTGAAACCACAGTGTATATATATTAGTCCCAACGAAACTATAAATTAATATTACCAAAAAATTCCATATATATGTGCGTGATACATTTCAAAATTCTAGTATTGTTTAGTGTGATTTAAAAGTTTTTCAATAGCCACTTTATATTAAGCAAAGTTGGTACCATTGAAATTAATACATTATTTCTTGCCTAATACATGTTATGTATCTCGATACGTACATGTATATAATAAAATACAATATTTGTTGGTTCCATCCATATCATTGTCTTTAAATATATGTAATATGTGTATCTTGCTAAACTAATAATCTTTTATATAATAAAAGAATTACATCATTTCGGAGTGTTTTTGCAAAACCCTTCTCAATGAAAAAACAATTAGACCAATAGGAGAGCTCGATTTTGCCACGTAGGCGAAATCGAGCGATGTGATTGGTCAATAGAAAGTCAAAATTAAATTGATTTTGGTCAAACTTAATAAATTTGGTGGAGAAATTTGGTTAAGAAATAAAATGCATAAAAATATAGGTGTCAAATTTATGAAAACAAAAACTTAAAAAAAGAGGAAGTAATTGATAAAACTTTAGTGGTTGAATTTTAAATAAATTATGTAGAGCTAAGTGTAAAATTACAAGTTTCCATGTTTTTTAATAACTTTTAGAAAAAACACAAATTAACCCTTACACTTTATACCCCTTATACTTTATAATGTTAACTTTGTTTAAAATATGAGTATTAGTATTAGGTTTTAGACTTTCATCCATTAAAATTATAAAATTTGGTAAATATACGAATTAGTTTTAATATTGTTAGTTTTAGACTTTCATCCCTTAGAATATTTTTTTAAATAATGAATCATGTTATTCTATTTAAAAGTTTAATTTATACGTACACGAGTTTGAATATTTAATACGGTTAAATTATTAGTAACGGGAATATAAATATCAAATGGTAAACACGAGTTACTGTGACATGAAAATAAATATACGCGATTCTATTTATAACAACGACTCATAAAATTTTTATTTAAAATTTATATATGAATAACCATAAAAACATTTTAAAAATTTTACGGATCATATTTTAACTTCATTAACTCTCATTATGTACTACTAAACTCGCACATTTTATACAATATGATATTAATAGTTAAAGTTAAACAATAACATCAACACCAACCTTAGCATACTGCTCAAGGTATGAATGTATAATTAAGTTGGGTTGTTGATTTTGATCATACATGAATGTATTTTAATGTACCAAATATGTATTTTAGTGCCTATATCGGGAATTTTATGGTAGGAATTCTTAGCAGGTGTCTTTGAATGAGTTAATGAAACTTAGCGGGTGTTTGCTGTCATTGATAACACTATGGCTGTCAACCAACGGTCTAAAATATGGGTGTCTTTTACGTTGATGATTGAGCCCAATTGTAAAGAAAGTTGCACTAAATTGAAAGGTCGGTAAGGATTCGAACAATCCTAAAAGACTTGCGAATGTACTCTTTGTCATTTTTTTCATGCATTTATAATTTACTTATACAATTAACTATAATTTCCTTATATAGTTCGGTCTCAGAGAAAAATTATTTTTATACATTATACATAAACGTAAGATTAAATTTGAGTTCTACCCTTTACATCTTTTTTTTGTTTCTCTTTATGTAATAAAGAAGCTATAGTGTAAGCATCTATATTAATTTGGTAATTTTATGATCAAACATGAAAAGTAAATAGCACAAACTTATGAAATGCAATTTTTCAAACAAAAAGGTACATTAGTAAACATGGTATAATGATTATTCACAATCAAGGAAATGAATCAATCTTCAAAGCTATATATGCTACATATTTTAACGAAAATATAAGTAAAAGAAATATCACGATTACAAAACACATCGTAAATTGATCGCATGGGTTTGCAAAACTAAAAACATATATCACTAACATCTCATACAAGTCAAGTATCATCATGTAATTTTGCTTGAATAATAAAATATAATTTTTTATCTAAAATCATTCTCCTAAAATAATAGGTAGATTATAATATATATACATACTATTTTTTATTTTTAGCCACCAAGTAAAACTAATTGAAACATGTTAACTGATTCGTTTCCTAATCGATAATAATATATAATCAAAACGAAATTTTAAAAACCCTGTGCGTGCACAGGTATTATAACTAGTTTATTTCTAAGTAATATGTATCCGGCTAAACTAATACATTATTTCTAACCATCTTTAAATCTCTGTCTTCAAATAACAATCTTTAAATTAATAATTTATTAATTTATCGATATAATATTATCTTGTTAAATTAATAAAATATCTCGGTACAAACACCATTAATTTATAGAGTTTTTACTGTATGACCTTAATATTATGTAAATTTGCAATTTAGCTCCAATGTCTTTTTTAGAATATAAATTCAACCCTCCGTATCAGGTTTACAATCCTATAGGTTGCAAGGCCAAATCATGACCAGTTCTTTTCAAATACTGTAATTTATATTACAAAAAGTTTATAAAACACATAAGCATATTAAAGAAATTATATAATATATTATGTAGAATCAAATTAGCTTTACACATCACCAATCGGCCTTTTATGGACAACAATTTGAGGCTTTTGGCGAGGACCTTTTTTATCGGGGTCTATATAAAAAAATTTGCACAGGGCCTCCAAAATTAACGAGATTGCCCTGATAATCCTCAGTTGGTTCTATCATCAAGTAAGCTTACTTTAATGCTATTGTTATGATATTATTACATGAGATTGATCATATATATGTTTAAGTAATCTAACATGTGATATTAAGAGCAAATTAAATTTCATGTATCATATTTAAATCATAATTGATTGATGATGATCTTATTATAAATTAGTTTAATATGTGATGAAAAGCCGCCAGTTGATTGTAACCCATGCCTCTTATTCGTGACAAAATCGATTCCGGATATTAAAATAGGAATTGTGACGAATTGCAATTTCTTTAAAGAACAAATAAAGAATTATTCTATGACTTTAATGAATCTTGTACGCATGGTCAAATAAGAATGGATTTTGTTAGTTAATTAACTTAGTGGCCAAACATATTATTTAAATATTGTAAGTGTTGATTTGTGAAATAAATTATAAATATGTATGTGCGATGTGTTATTGCAAGTTAGGATTTTCTGAGTACTCCTCTCTGGCGATTTTTCTAAACCTCTTCTGCCTCAATCGTTTTTTCACTAAATCCATCCAAATCTTGTGTTTTATTCAACGATTTGATCAAATTAATTGATTAGCATTCGTGTTTCTCATTACTTTGTTCTTTATTGCTGAATTAATTCACTTGGTTTGCTGTTTTTTGGTGATTATCTCTAAGGGTTTAGTAAATCGTTGGTTGTTTTATCCCTAACATCTAAAACGATTTTTGTTCATCTCTTATTATTTAGATCGCTTTGTTAGGGTTTAAACCGACCTTGTTTCCAATCGATCCTTATCTATCCTCAAATCAAGTAGTCGGTTATCATTCTTATTTTTTTACACCGACTTTGCTTTATAAGCTGCAGTAAATGCTTGCTTAATTTTGCATTTGATATGGGTTAGTTGCTGTGCCTCCTACATCGAAACCCTAAGCGATTAGGGTTCTTTCTTTATTAATTGTACGCTTATGTTTTTTAGCTGTTTGAAGTTTTCTGTTTCGTGGGTAGAAGGAAGATGAGCAATACACATACGTCGCAGGGTAACAAGGGTAGTGGTGCGGTGCTTGGTCAAGATGATGGTGTGCCTGTTCCGAATTCACGAACAAGTTTTACGGATGGGACTGGGAATGCGAATGGTAATGGTAAGAATGCTAATGATATCAATTCACAAAGTTTGCCTAAACTATCATACGCCTCATTGTTTAAATCTAACAATGCATTCAAATCGGTAAATATATGTGAGCTCCGGAATGAGGAGCGAGTGGAAGGTGCTCATGTCGCTATTCCTCTTA
>LBNU01015526.1:68296-87209 GCA_014162995.1 Artemisia annua
GAGAGAAAAGAAGAGACATCGTTTCATGTTCTTAAGTTTTCACCCTCAAGTTGTCTACTCCTAGTTTACGTGCTAGTATTCCGAAATTAAGAAGTTAGCTGGGGCGATGATGTGTTTCATCATTAAATAGGAACATCACCTACCTTTGCATGTGTTATACTGCACATACCATCAATTAATCTAGATTTTGATTCTTTATATCAGATCTGGCTACGAGAATGATATAAGGTTTTAGAGTTTATGGTCTCTTAAGTGTGTATACTTATAACTCATAATGATGATAGACAGGTCATTATATCTTATGTCTATGCATATTTACTTTGTTATTCATAGTATTATCAGATTTAAGTCTCCTAAAACATCTTATAGTATTTCTAAGTGTAATATCTAAAATTTCTATTCTAGACTTCTTAAGTCACATTGTATAATAGCCTAATAGCATGTTGCTTTGTTCCCTTGTGTCACCAAACGTCAGACGTTTATCTTGCATGAATTGGTCACCAATTCATATCGGCATGCCTAGTTCGAGTTGCCATGATGTTCTTAAGTGACCGTATTAGATTATTGTATAGCTGTTAATATATCATTGAATGTAATTACTTAATTAAGTTCTAGATATGCGACCTAACTTTTTTCGGTTGTTTTCTAAAATGAAATCCGTATTTTGGCGGGTCATGCGTTATTTTATCATTTGTGCAACTGTGATAATGTTGTTATAGGGTACCCATGTTACAAGCCTATGTACACATGGTTTGGCTGAATGAAGATTAATGATCTTCGGGTATACAGGTTAATGTACAAATTTCTTTTTATGCCTACAGGTACTTGCACATAATTGCTATGTGTGCTACTACTGGTAGTTTTACCGAATTAGAGAACAATAGATCCTCAATTGAACTGTTAAGTCGGAACTTTTTACCTAGTATTAAGTTCGTTCGATTGGATAGCTCTTAAAATATTACCTATATCAATTATTCTGATATTGTTGGAATTATCAGAGCAGTTCGGTTGTGGCGCTTTGCTTGCTTCTAGATGGTATGTCAAGAAAGTAATTTCACTATATTCATCGGAGATTAATTACGGAACAATCGATTGGATATGATTTTCAAAATTTTATTAACAGGACAGATCGTATGGGCTTTGTTTAATTATTACTAGGCGAGTATTGATGTTGGATATAGTACACCAGACGTATGGTTCAACTATGGATATCCGAGTATAGCTGAGTCGTAGAGTTGTTGTTGTTCTTGACCGAGTTTCGACCGAAGAGTAAGGAGGTATGAGCAATAGTGAACTTAGGAGGATACGGATTCGACCTAATGTTATCTTAGGGAGTACTAGAGTACAGTCATAGTTTTTAGGAGTTTATTAGGAATTCTTAATAGTGATAGGGTCTTTGACGCGAATTAGTTTGTGAGTCGTAAAGTCGTATTCAAATCTGTAATATAGGAGTTGGTGCAGTCTTTATTTGTTTTATAGCCGGTCTTATGGTTGCAAACCTTTGCGAAATTTAGATGTTTAATTCGAGTGCAGCAGAATCGAGGAGTATTGCGTATATTTAATCATCTTAGAAGCTGTAGTATTGATCGCAAAACCGATAAGGTATAATCTTAAAGCATGACGAATCGCATGTTGCTATTTCATTAGTTTATTTCCATCGCACATTATATCCTTAGTTATCCCATTAACACCTCCTAGCCTTTAGTATTTAAATTTGAATATAACAGAACCATTTGTTAACTTTATACTCTGTTTCTATCTTTGCTAGATATTTATGACATTGTATTATTTCCTTAAGTAACCTAATATTATCGTTATTTTTTAACTTTCTTTATGAGAAATGAAGTCTTTGTCCTCAATTAATTATCATTTCTCTTTTAAGTAGTAACTCCTACAATTAGGGCTTTGATTGGTTTTTGATCCAAAGCCTTTGTCGTTCTCGTAGAAACAATTCTTAATAATCGCTAGTTTATAATAGAGTCTGTATTAAATGCGACTCTGAGAAACATTCCCTATCGTCCTCAAGTCAAATCCAAGGATCCATATCATCTTTTATAACTTATTCTTGTACAATACGTGTTCACGAGCGTCAGGAGTTCAAAAGTACCCACTAGGGGTTTTGTTTTATTATATAAAATAATAGTTATAATACCCGCGCACGCGCGGGTTTTTTAAAAAAAATTTTAAATGATATATTTTTATTTATTAAAAAACAAATAATTTAATTTTTATTTTGTTTGATTTATGATTTTTAATTGTAGTTTTTTTATGATTAAAGATAATCATTTAAATCTTATCTATATTTTTTGTATTTATCTTCTACTTGTATAGTATATCAACAAAACGAATTTAAAAATTATAAATTAAATAATAATTAACATATTACATAATAAGGAAATATTCTTTTTTTTCAAAATGACAAAGTACCCACTAGGGGTTTTGTTTTATTATATAAGAGATTATCAATTTTTGTGGGCCCATATTTTACCACAACCAACCATATTGAATTTTATTTTTATTTTTACAATAACAATATTTTTAAAATACTCATTTATAACATATATAATATATTATTATATTATATTTTTCTCTCTCTTAAGCTACAACTTTATATTCAAACCCAAATCCTTATCTAAACCCATCTACAAACCAAACGGGCCTACTTGTATTGTAAGAATTCGAATATAGTCATTGTTGGACTTAATGATATATTGTCTAATTTTCTATTTTTTGAGACACATCCGTATGATGCATCTTAATTTGGAGACACATCTGTTAAATCTTTTATATAATAAAAGAATTACATTATTTCGGAGTTTTTTTTTTTGCAAATTCCTTCTTATTGAAAAAAAAATAGACCAATAGGAGAGCTCGATTTTGCCACGTAAGTGAAATCAAGCAATATGATTTGTCAATAGAAAGTCAAAATTAAATTGATTTTGGTGCAAAAATTTAGCTAAGAAAAAAAATGCATAAAAATATAGGTGTCAAATTTATGAAAACAAAAACTTAAAAAAAAGGAAGTAATTAATAAAACTTTAGTGGTTGAATTTTAAATAAATTATATATAGCTATGTGTAAAATTACAAGTTTTCATGTTTTTTAATAACTTTAAAAAAAACAAATAACCCCTTACACTTTATACCCCCTATACTTTATAATATTAACTTTGTTTAAAATTAAATGAGTATTAGTATTAGTTTTTAGACTTTCATCCATTAAAATTACAAAATTTGGTAAAATATGCGAATTAGTTTTAATACACATATTTTTTAAACTAATGTTAGTTTTAGACTTTTCTAGAATATTTTTTTTTAAAATAAAGACTCATATTATTCTATTTAAAAGTTTAATTTATGCGTACACGGGTTTGAATATTAAATACGGCTAAATTATTAGTAACGGAAATATAAATATCAACTGGTAAGCACGAGTTAGTGTGATATGAAATAAATATACGGGATTCTACTTATAACAACGACTCATGAAATTGTTATTTGAAATTTATATATGGTATCCATAAAAACATTTTAAAAACTTTATGGAGCATATTTTAACTTTATCAACGCTCATTATGTGCTATTAAACTCGCACATTTTATATAACATGATATTAATAGTTAAAGTTAAATAACAACATCAACCTTAACCTCAACATGTCTTTCAGTTAAAAACGTTATACAAAGCTAATTATTTAAAAAACAAACAAACAAACAAACACATGGGTTAGATAGTCATTGTTTAATTTAGAAGGTGTTCTCCTTAAATTATATAAAAAACAAAATGCACGCATCATAATCCTTATTTGATAACAATTACCTCCTAAAAATAATAATAATAATAATAATAATAATAATAATAATAATAATAATAATAATAATAATAATAATAATAATAATAATAATAATAATAATAATAATAATAAATGAATATGTACATAGGTGATAACCTAACTTTATTCATTGACGTGATGTTTCATAAAAAAAGATAAAAAAAAAATAAAAACGTAATAATTGGTTGTTGTAAAGGAATTAAGTATGTACATGAGAATTATTAAGAAAGTATATATAGTTTTTAATCATGTTATTACGTTACTATACTGCGATAATGTTATTAACTTGATAATCATGGATTTGAGATACAACCATTCTTCTATACTTATTAATTATGTGTTAACCTCTTTTTGCTTCTGAATAGAATCCGAAAGAGACCTCAACAGAACTTTGACTTATATAGTGAAAGGTCGGTAAAGATTCAAACAATCCTAAAAGACTTGCGAATGTACTATTTGTCATTTTTTCATGCATTTATAATTTACTTATACAAGTAATAATAATTTCTTATATAGTTCGGTCCCAGAGAAAAAATATTCTTATACATTATATATAAACGTATTCTACCATTACATCTTTTTTGTTTCTCTTTATGTAATAAAGAAGCTATAGTGTAAGCATCTATGTTAATTTGGTAATTTTATGATTAAACATGAGAAGTAAATAGCACAAACTTATGAAAATACAATTTTTCAAACAAAAAGGTACATTGATAAACATGGTATGATGGCTATTCATAATCAAAGAAATGAATCAATATTCAAATCTATCTAAATATGCTATCTATTTTAACGAAAATGTAAGTAAAAGAAATACCACAATTACAAAACACATCATAAATTAATAGCACGGGTTTGCAAAACTAAAAACATATATCACTAGCATGTTATGCAAGTCAAGTATCATAATGTGATTTTACTTGAATAATAAAATATAAATTTTAATCCAAAAGCATTCTCCTAAAATAATAGGTAGATTATAACATATATACACGTGGTTTTTTATCTTTAGTCCACCAAGTAAAACCATTTGTAACATGGTAAGTAATTCATTTCTTAATCGATAATAATACATAATAAAAAAAAAATTAAAAACTCTGTTCGTGCACAGGTATTATAACTAGTATCAACAACTAAACAATCCCAAAGTTTCTGTCATCTATACTACTGTATAAACATAAACTCCCAATCTTCTATACAATCTTAAAAAGTTAAAATCACTTCAGCTTTCTTCTTAATAAACGAATATCCACACATACAATTCAAATCCAACTATCGTATATCACTTTCTTCTCATCTTCCGAAACAAAACACACACATATATAAAAAATATAAATAAAAAAATAAAAAAAATAAGACACACCACAACAAACACACAACTAGAGGCACTTTATTTTGCATACTATAATTTTGGTGCATACCAAAGGACAAATCTCCACCATCCATTTAGTTTGATCTAATGGTAGGGATTAACCTAAGATTAAATGGGGAAACATAAGTCCATGTTTTTCCCCCCTTTTTTCTTTTTCTTTTTGTATTTCTTATTATCTTTTTTCTTTTTTCTTTTTTTTTTGTTCTATCAATTCACGTAGATTTTTTCTTTCTTTTTCTTTTTTTTCTTTTTTCTTTCTCTTTTGTTATTCTTTCTTCACGTAGGCATTTTTTTTTCTTTTTTTAGATCACTTTATTTTAATTCACTTTTTTTTAGTTCACGTTTTTATTTTTCCGTTTTCATACGTCTTTTACTGTTTTCATACGTTTTCGCCCGTTTTCATATATTTTTGCCCGTTGTATTACGTTTTCGTCCGTTTTCATACGTTTTTCGTCCGCTTTCTTACGTTTTCATCTGTTTTCTTACATTTTCGTTCGTTTTCATACATTTTCATATGTTTTCATACGCTTTAGTTCGTTTTAATACGTTTTTGTACGTTTTCTTTCGTTTTCGTCCATTTTTCATATGTCTTCGTCTGTTTTCAGATGTGTTTTTACGTTTTCATACGTTTTCGTCCGTTTTCATACATATTTGTTCGTTTTCTTTCGTTTTCGTCCAATTTTCAAACGTTATTGTCCTTTTCATATATGTTTTTACACTTTCATACGTTTTCATACATTTTCATTTGTTTTCGTCTGTTTTAAAATGTCTTTTGCCATTTTCGAATGTTTTCATATGTTTCTAAATATCACAAGTGATATTCTGAATATCACAAGTGATATTCTGTTATATTTAGAATATCACAAGTGATATTCTAAATATCACAAGTGATTTTCTATGATATGCAGAATATCAAACACCTGAAGAAGCTCAAACACCTGTGATATATGATATCACATGTGATATCACAGTGATATTCTGAATATCACAAGTGATATTTTGTGATATTTAGAATTTCACAAGTGATATTCTGTGATATTTAGAATATCACAAGTGATATTCTGAATATCACAATATCACAAGTGATATTCTGAATATCACAAGTGATATTATGTGATATTTAGAATATCACAAGTGATATTCTAAATATCACAAGTGATATTAATATCACAAGTGATTTTCTATGATATACAGAATATCAAACACCTGAAGAAGCTCAAACACCTGTCATATATGATATCACATGTGATATCACAATGATATTCTGAATATGACAAGTGATATTCTGTGATACTTAGAATATCACAAGTGATATTCTGAATATCACAAGTGGTATTCTGAATATCACAAGTGATATTCTGTGAAATTTAGAATATCACAAGTGATATTCTGAATATCACAAGTGATATTCTGTGATATTTAGAATATCACACAAGTGATATTCTAAATATCACAAGTGATTTTCTATGATATGCAGAATATCAACACCTGAAGAAGCTCAAACACCTGTGATATCACATGTGATATCTAGAATATCACAAATGATATTCTAAATATCACAAGTGATATTCTGTGATATTTAGAATATCACAAGTGATATTCTGAATTTCACAAGCGATATTCTGTGATATTTAGAATATCACAAGTGATATTCTGAATATCACAAGTGATATTCTAAATATCACTTCTGTGATATGCAGAATATCAAACACCTGAAGAAGCTCAAACACCTGTGATATCACAGGTGATATCACCGGTGGTATCCATTGTGATATCACATGT
Source organism: Artemisia annua (assembly GCA_014162995.1). Taxonomy (NCBI): domain Eukaryota; kingdom Viridiplantae; phylum Streptophyta; class Magnoliopsida; order Asterales; family Asteraceae; genus Artemisia; species Artemisia annua. The sequence goes on from LBNU01015526.1 coordinate 75,282, forward strand.
GATATCAACTGTGATATCACCGGTGATAGCACATATCATATCACAGGTTCCTCCATCACCAACACTGATTCAACAAATAGAAGGAAGCCGACACACTTGTGATATTACAAAATGTAAAGTAGTACGAACTTGCAAGTTATCAAAATGAATATCAACGGAGATATATTTTGATTTTCATGTGGTAGGTTATAAGTTGTTGAAAGTAGGAAAAAAATTGATATTCAAAACTCGTTTGATGTGTTTTGTTTATCTAATTGCTTCATATTAAAGTTGTATTAGTTGTAATTTTTTAATTTGATGATAATTTAAAATGCTTCTTAGTTAAATTATATAATATGACATGCACTTTTCTAGTTACTTACATAATCTCTGTATTTCTTCGTTCTTTCACAAAATGCTTCATCTCTTCCTCGCTCGGATGTTCAATTGCAGACAACGGCCCAGTCAAAAATTGCAATTATGGTTGAAGAAAGCACGTACAACATATCCATAAAATAAACTGAAGAAGCTCAAACACCTGTGATATCACCGGTGATATCACCGGTGGTATCCATTGTGATATCACATGTGATATCAACTGTGATATCACCGGTGATAGCACATATCATATCACAGGTTCCTCCATCACCAACACTGATTCAACAAATAGAAGGAAGCCGACACACTTGTGATATTACAAAATGTAAAGTAGTACGAACTTGCAAGTTATCAAAATGAATATCAACGGAGATATATTTTGATTTTCATGTGGTAGGTTATAAGTTGTTGAAAGTAGGAAAAAAATTGATATTCAAAACTCGTTTGATGTGTTTTGTTTTTCTAATTGCTTCATATTAAAGTTGTATTAGTTGTAATTTTTTAATTTGATGATAATTTAAAATGCTTCTTAGTTAAACTATATAATATGACATGCACTTTTCTAGTTACTTACATAATCTCTGTATTTCTTCGTTCTTTCACAAAATGCTTCATCTCTTCCTCGCTCGGATGTTCAATTGCAGACAACGGCCCAGTCAAAAATTGCAATTATGGTTGAAGAAAGCACGTACAACATATCCATAAAATAAACTGAAGAAGCTCAAACACCTGTGATATCACCGGTGATATCCTATGTGATATCACCTGTGATATCACCTATGATAGCACTTGTCATATCACTGGTGATAGCACCTGTCTTATCACAGGTTCCTCCATCACCACCAATAGATGAAAGCCGACAGTCCGACACACTTGTGATATTGCCAAAATGTAAGAAAATGGACAAAAAAAAGTATGAAAGCATAAAAAACACATCTGAAAACGGGCAAAAATGTATTAGTAATAGACGGCCGTATGAAAACAAACGAAAACGTAAGAAAATGGACGAAAATGGGCAAAAACGGATGAAAACGTATGAAAGCGTAAAAACACATCTGAAAACGGACGAAAACGTATGAAAAATGGACGAAAACGAAAGAAAAAAGATGAAAACGGACGAAAATGTATGAAAACGGCCGAAAACATATGAAAACGAACTAAAACGTAAGAAAACATACGAAAACGGACGTAAACGGGCAACGTAAGAAAACGGACGAAAACGTATGAAAATTGACGAATGCATATGAAAACATACGAAAACGTTTTAAAACAGACGCGAACGTCTAAAAATGGACGAAAACGTAAAAAACAGATGAAAACGTATGAAAACGTGCAAAAACGTCTGAAAACGGACGAAAACGTACATACACATATCAAAACGGACAAAAACGTTCGAAAACGTATAAAAATGAATAAAAATAGACGAAAACGTATGAAAGCGAAAAAAAGAACGTGAATTAGAAAAAAAAGTGAATTGAAAAAAAAGACAAAAAAAAATAAATAAATAAAAGCAATGAGCGTGAATTGGAAAAAAGCCCAAAAAAAAGAAAAAAAAAATGAACAAAAAAAAGAACGTCAATTGTTAAAAAGAAAATACAAAAAGAATAATAAGAGATAAAAAAGAAAAAGAAAAAGGAAAGAAAAAAACATGGACTTAGGTTTTTAGGGTTTAATTTTAGGTTAATCCCCACCATTAGATCAAAATAGATGGATGGTGGGGATTTGTCCCTTGGTATGCACCAAAATAAAAGTATGCATTTGAATTTTCCTCCACACAACTATACCGTAAACTTTTTGAGGTTGTCATTTTAAGCATTAATATTAGCTTTCCCTAATATCTATTATACGACATGTTTGCTCAAACAGATACTTTTTGAGAAAACATGGTTAGAAATAACTTTACTCAAATATGAAAAAATTACATACTATGCATGTGTTTAAAATTAGATAAGGCAAAAAGTTATATACTTAAATGGAATCTAGGAGTTTCTATTGAAGTCTCACACTATGTTTATTAGTCCATACTATTGAAGAAAAATACTACTATGCGCTATCTTATATCTTAAAACTTCCTCCATAGCTATGCCCCGTAAGTTAAAATCCTTGTTTTTCTTTTTATGACATTTGACCTAGTTTTTCATCTTTTGTATATGCAAATCTATTGCAATTGTAGTTAAAAATTCAAATAAACAACCAATGTTGCAGGATTCGCCATTGAAAGTTTGAAACATGCTACCAGTCTAGTTCTTGATTATCTAATATTTTTTTAAAACTGGCTCAGCTTGATCATATTCAAATGCGATCCGTTATATTTTGTAAAATATTCTCATATTTGAAATGAAATATGATTTACATGTGTACACATCTTACAAATTGCCAAAGGCCTTTGTCGGAGTGACATGTGAGTACTCACACAAACCAAAAGGTTGTGAGTTCAAGTCTTGTTTTTGCTATTTTCTGGTTTGATTTAGTCTCATCCGGTTTGTACATGATGGCCGGGCAACTCTAATTGCACCCAAAATGCTTAATACATGAGTTTGGCAAGAACTAAAACACCCATACTAATTTAATAGGATTTATATCTTAATTTAGTTTTAAGCTAGATTTATAACTAATAAAAATATCACTCTCATATCGGAAGATATTTGCAAGCGTAAAAAAAAATTTCAACTCTACCAATAATGAAGCTTTTTGCGGATAACCCTATGATAGAAAAACTTGGGCCTAAAAAGTTAAAACACATGCTTAACGTATCTTTTATTCGTAAATATTAGGTAGTAGTAATTGACTTTGATATTATACCTATTTTACTACTCGTATCAGTTTAATCGGACTCGATATATGTTATATAAAAGACTTGTTATGTTTTCAGTTATGCGACAAACTTGATTTTCGTTTTTCTAAGTTTTCGCAAGTGCCTATTCAATCGACCTGTCTAACTTAGTCGGTAAATTTGAATTCTTTCTTGTGATATGTCCATATCACAAATAAATATACGGCCGAAAATGCGTGAGCCTATTTGAGATACATACGTATACATTTAGAGAACATTTTATTTAATGTGATTAATGTATTAGATGTGTTAATTATATTAAATAATAATGCATGAAATATTTAAACGGGTGTTAATTATAATGTAAACGTTATAACTAATTAACAAAACCTTAATTAATATGTGAGGGACTTATTAGTACAAAAACGAAAGTCGTGAGTGTTTATTTGCTAGGCCGGTCGAACAAAACAAAAGGGAGGGAGGTGAGTGTCGTTTTTGTGAAACTTAAGGAGGTATTACACTTTAACTTGAAAAACAAGTTTAGAGGCTACATAAACAGCTCTTAGGGGGTGTTTCTTTTTCCTCTTAGCTAAGGAAATGAGTTGGCCCCACATCTATTACTTCCTCTTAATGGGGAGGAGCTCATATTTTACACCCTCCATATATAGATGAATTAGTTGAAATGAGTAGGCCCCATTGCAAAAAGAAATATTTAATTATGTTTAGTGGGTCCATATCCTTAGCTAAGAGGAAAAAGAAACACCCCCTTAGCTCTCATAACCTTACGACAAACAATTCTTTACAAAGTCAATGCATCAATCTATGGCATGCATGCATGCATGCAATACATTATCTTTTGGGTCAATTCCCAAAATAAGCAAAATTTTTTTCCAATTTCTCAAAATAAGCCAAAACGAAACTGTTTTCCCAATTTAGTCAAGTGCGATCGTGCGATCGTGCTAACTCCCTCATTGCTTGACAAGTGTGGGGGACAAAAGTACATGCCAATCATTTGCAGGCCCACATTCGATCGTGCGATATTTGAATGTGCTAATGTGCGAAATTCTCCCCATTGCACGTGTCCAAATGTGAAGTTGGAATATTCTTTGGGGAAAATTTCGCACATTGGCACATTCAAATATCGCACGATCGAATGTGGGCCTGCAAATGATTGGCATGTACTTTTGTCTGGGACACTTGTCAAGCCCTTATAAAATTCGCACGATCGCACTTGACTAAATTGGGAAAACAGATTCGTTTTGGCTTATTTTGGGAAATTGGAAAATTTTTTGGCTTATTTTGGGAATTGACCCTTATCTTTTTCTTGTGTTTCATTCGTTCGGCTCGAAAACAAAACCAAACGGTTTTGCTTTTGTTATATTCGTTTGACGCTAGAACAAATGCCATGTTTGCCTCGTTTTATTCGTTAGTGTATTAAGCACTAGCATCCTAGTAATCTTGCTTAACATGTAGTGTAAGCAACCATAGAGGTTACTTACTTTAGTAACTTGATTGGATTTCATGTACATCAAAGAACACATACGCGTGTTCATAGCTTCGTTGTTCGTCTGTATTAACTAGCCAAAAGGTACACAATCCCGATTATTGTTTATGTTAATAATCTACGTTACGTGATCATATACGTTGCGTACTCGTGTAATATTACATATTAATATGTTTAAATTTCAACAATGGCATCACGAGCCATAATATAGTGTAGTTAATTACATAAAAAAAACCCTAAAATTGGACCTAAAATCGATAGATTCGCTTGGTTTTCTTGTTCTTGAATTTTATTAAGCCCTTTGGGCGGCATTTATTGTAAAATATTCAATCTTAATGATCTTTAAAATTGGCAGAACAAAACTCTAGGTCTTATGCATTTTTAGGTGTAAAATAACGTAAGATTAATTGATTTATATGACGTTATTTATCTTGTTTGCAATAATTAATTGTTTTATTTGATATCCATGATGAAAGCATGCATGTTTTATCATAAATAATGGTTTTAGATATTAGATATATGATTCTTGGTTAATTGTTAAGTGATATACATGCAAATTTGATGATTAGACCTAACATACACATAATTAATTAAGTTGATTTAGTTGTTGATTGCATGACACCCGGTTATTAAAAAATTCGTAATAGATTCTCTGTAAGTCAAAAAAATCTGAAATTGTTATGGTAGATCCATGACTCAGTGGGCTACAACTTTGTAGTTTACTGCTAAGGTTGAGGAAGATTTCTTCCTTGTCTAGTCGGGGCGTGAAGTCGACTAAAATTTCTAACAACTTTTATGTGCTATGTGGTACATACTCTTGTGAGGCTTACGCAATTGATTTTATCGATGTATGTGGTCCACTTGATACCTAGCTCGAAAACCAAGTTGGAGCCTTATTTGAGTATATATATTATTGACCCTTGATTGGCCATTATTAAGTTGTCATCGGTTTACGTTTGTATGTTATTAAGTGTTAATTGTTATCGATACTTGTTATACGTGTTTTTAGTTGTTTTTACTTGTTTTTGTTAAAATAAAAAAATAAAATATAAACATGACTAAAAATTATGAAATTTTGATTTATTAAAAGTTATTGATCTTGCGTAACTTATGTGACAACAAATGGGTTCGGCTTACATCTGATAATGCATAGGCTTCCTACATCGAGACTTGCAAGATATAATAGTCTATAATGTGTTTTCTAAATTAGTCTTACATCTTTTATCGATGACGAATTTTGCACCAACTAATGACTTGCAAGGCATAACGCATTTGGTAGGGTAAAACCGTAACTTGCTCCAGCGAGTTTTTGCAAGTGGATGGTCTTTGCAAAATAGTCTTGAGGGTGTTAAGGTCCATGTGTTGTTAGATTCCAGTGCTTGTAAGTCTTTGGTCATGGCATCTATCCATCTTGAATCTTTTAATTCTTGAGTGTAGGTTTGTGGTTCCACAATGTGACTGATAGTGTTTGTAACACCCCAACCCGAAAAGGGCTAAAGTGTAACATTCTGGGGTCAAATCAGAACACAAGCAAGCAAAAATTCATAACTAATACAAGGTTCACAAAACAATTCTAAGAAAAGATAAAGGACTAATTCTAAACATTACAACTTCCAAACTAATTACAAGCTAAGAACCAAGAAGGAAATCCCTAAGTCTATCTCTAATTCATGGGGAGCTATCAACAGTGTAGTCCACTAAGAGCTCCTAAGCACTTTTCACCCAACCTAACTTCCTTCTAAAAACCTGCCGCAGGAAAAAAATGCGGCTGAGCTTAAAAAGCCCAGTGAACAGATATAACCAAACGAAAACTAATAACAAAAGGAAAACGAAGGTGAATACGACATAATTCCAAGCGAACCTGCTGAGATAGATGTAAAACGCGCATTTTCATATCATGTTTAAATTACCAAAATACCCTTTAATTTGAAATTTTGAAGAATTGTGTTCGGATACCAAACAAGCCCTAAATCAAAAACAATTATCGTACGATCACAAACATGGACATGTAACTTCAAGTAAACAACATTTGAGTTCCAACAGTTATAAAACCCAAAATTTCAAAATATGCAAAATGACCAAAATGCCCTTATAACTTAAAACTTAAATAAACCACTTAAATAAACACCAAATAAATCACAAACACTTGGTGATTAGCAATATATGATAAATGATAATTTTTACATGAACATTATAATATTATAAATGCCCTAAAAATGTTTGTCACATTTATTTTAATACCTTTTGGCTGAATTACATTTATTTGTATACTTTTTATTATTTAAAATATGCAAAATAAAAGATAAGCATCACAATAATTATGGAACATATTAAAAATCTGATTTGGTCACCCTCCTAGCCCAAAATCACGGCCAAACCTTCCCCCCCCCTCTCTCTATATATATTTTATTATAATTGCATAATTCCTTAACTACTTTTAAAACCCGAATTTCAACACAAAAACCATAAATGGCGGCTCCAAAACTCTAGAGGCTTATGGATATTTTTCCTGGACATTATCTGAGGTAGAGAAGGCTAGAAAAATATTGGTACAGTCTGTGGAGTGCTTGGGTTTCAGTTTTGATTTTTGTTTACTTGATTTTGTGGGCCGAGAGAGGAGAAATTCGTTTCTGCTCATTCTTTTCGATCCAACCTATTTGGGTATTTTTCTATCATCCCTCTTATCCTTTATAATCTGTATAAGAATGATCCATGCATGGTATATAAACCATACGAATTTAAACAAAATAAAAACCCTAAAAACATGGAAATTACACAATCGGCTTATATGATTTTTCTATGTCAAGGTCTGATTTTGTGGCATGTTATAACACATATATGATCTGAATAAAATGGATTTATATTTATTTGAAGCTTAAAATAATTGTTTTGATTTATTTTGTAAATCAGATTAAAGAAAAAGGAAAAGAAATCGAATTGGTTTAGGTTTAGGGTTCTTTTGATTTTTGCGGATTAATAAATGGTGTAATGATTGTGTAATAATGATTAGATGGTGTGGGAAAATTAGGGTTTGTGTTTGGGGGATTTTTTTATTAAAATCGATTGTAGTTTATAAATTATAGGGGGTGTTTTGTAAATTTATAAACTTGGGGGACATTTTTGTAAATCATGATTAGACCAGAGGTGAATTATAGTAAATATAATATGGGGGTTTTAAGTGTTAATTTTGTAACTAAAAGGTTTAAATGTTAATTATATAATTAATTGGGTTCGAATTAAAAATAATTAAAGTAGATGGTTGTATTTTGTAAATTCTGATATTTTGTGATGTTTCGTACATATTTAGTTATGAGGGATAAATTGTGTGAATTCTGGAAACTAAGGGGCTAATGTGTTGATATGAATTAATTATGGATTAAAGTGTAAATAATAATAATAAGGATTTAAAATGGAAATTAATATAAGTAAAGGGTGTAATGTGTAACATTTGTAAACTTGAAGGTTTAATCAGTAAAATATTATTATTTCCATGCTATTTGAATAAAATATGGAAACTTTTAATAATTACACTTTAGACCCTTAACTTTGGCATATTTGCATTTAAAACCCTAAAATATGGGAAGTTGTCATATTAAACCCTAAATTTACTATGAATTGCTAAAATGAACCCTAAATTCCATAATAATATTTAACAAATGATTTAATTTGCATTTTGATATCAAACCTATCTAATTCTGGAACCTGCTATTTTTGGAAAGTACTATTTATGGAAACCTTCTAAATAAGGAAACTTACTAAAAATAGAAAGTCTTCCAAAATGCTTAAACTACTCAAAGTGGAAGGTTACTAAAAATGGAAAGATAACTAAAAGAGGTAACTTACGTGATTCGGACTCTTCTTAATTCGTATCCATTCTCTTCTAGGTTCGGTGAAGCGGGAGTGATCCATTTCTCTCATTGTTTGTTTGACCTTGCTTTTGCGTTTGGACTAAGGTACAGATATTCTAACCTTTACAGAAAAGGTTTCTTATGACTTGTCTTTCCTCTCTTGACTGCATTACTATTGTCTTATCACATGATTCTGAGCCTTTATGTTAGGCTTTCCTATTTGACCTATCTTTTGATATTTGAGCCCTTGATATTTGACCTGCCATTGATATTTGAATCTTTGATCTGTGTGAACCTTTGTACCTTGACTCTGAGGTTGATGCACTTCGTGGTATTGGGATCCTATTGGTATTTGTTTGAACCCTCATGGTATAATATTGGCACAACCTGAGTATTAACCCTTTTGGACTTTAACCTTTGGAACCTTTGAAACTGTAAAAACTCTTTTAAGATATTTTATCAAGAGAAACTATTTTATGACGACGTTTCTAATATGATTAATACCATCTTTACATAAGATTTTATAATTTCATGAGGACTACTTTTAAAGGATATTTTGAGAAAACCTTCATTAAAGATTCGTTTATAAATGTTGTCTTTTGGGAAACTCCTTTCTAAATGAACCTTGTTATAAACCTTGTAATTGGATTGTACTACAAAACCTTTTTGGAACAATTGATGTGAACCTGCTAAATTGAACTATTACTTTAAACCTTCATTTTGACCCTTTGACTTTGAACCATGGGATTTTGGATCTTGGATATTGAACCCTGCTGATTGGAACCTTTGACATTGGCACTTACACTACGTGAACCTTGATATTGAACTTTGGATTTGAACCTTGATTGTTGACCCTGATATGATATTGACTTTGATTTGAACCCTGGTTACCTTTGACCCTTCAATATTTACCCAGGCATTATTTTGTTCCCAGTTATGGGGGGGGTCCATGACCGTAGCATTGATGCACCAATGTTATGACTCTAGTGTGGTTGGAGAGATATACCACACCGTCTCTTTTGATATATGATTATGAGCTCAAGGATCTACATTTGTTTGGCCACTATGAATTGATTTGCAGGGGCGTATGGATGCATCCTAGATTTGTTTGTTTGTTTGTTTGTTTGGGCTACTACTATGACATGGATATATATTACATTTGTTTGGTGACTGGGCATGCGTGCATGCAGCCCCTCACATTTTGGGAGCTAGCTACTCCATGGATTATTTTGAGGACTCCCCTCCTACTACATTTGGTATTCCGAGGTCTCCCCTCCGAATACATTGACTATGAAGACGTGACATGGTTTGTTTGGATATTTGTTTGGCCTGGGGTAAATATACTGATACCTACACCTCATACCTTATAAATACACCTTATACCTTAACCATTTATCCTACTCCTTTGTCCTATAATTCATGTGATCTCTCTCACTCTATTTATTGTATCTCCTTTGTACTGTTTCCCTTATTACTTCTGTATTGTTTATCTATATATCTGTTCACTGAGCTTTGTAAAGCTCAGCCGCATTTATTTTCTCATGGCAGGTTTAGTAGAAAGCTGGGTTATGGACGAAGGTTTTGCTTTTGGGCTTAGAAGACTTCACCCTGTTAGATACTTGCTGGACTTAGAGATGTTAGAAGTAGTTTTGTTTTGGGCTTAGTAGTGTTGTTGCCCTTTTGTACCCTGTACTTTGTTTTGTTTTCCTTTGTAACCCTTGTAAGTTTTGTATTAGTATTGTATCTTCATTTTACTTGTGTTCTGATTTGACTCCATAATGTTACACTTTAGCCCTTGTCGGGTTGGGGTGTTACAATTATGGTATCAGAGACAGGTTTGGATCGGCGGATGCGACATCCGTAGAGCTTAGGCTATGACCTGTGAGTTTTAGACCATTAGGTATCCACTGTAGAGACATAGGAAACCACTTTGAGAACTTGCTTTAGGAATCCCCTATATGAACTTAAGTTTTGATTGGTAAGAATTGGGTAGACCTTAAGGTTTTGCTTACGTATCTTTGCTTCCGCATTATTCGGATTCGTGCCTTACGTTTAGTTATGCCTTTTGGAATCATCCTTTTGGAGTTAGAGATTTTGCACCACCTAAGTTTACCACTAGTAAGTTTGAAGGTATTTAAGTTTGCATGGTAATGCATAATGCTATTTTGATTTTATCTTCGATTGCTGATCTATTTGTTAATCCTTTTGACATCTTTTTGGGCATTCTGAGAATCTACATGGCGATGACGTATTTGATGCACTCTATGTTCGCTTCTTGATTTTGGTATACCTTTTGTAAGCTTTCTGACGTTATTTGATTTTGTTTTACTCATCTTTTCCATCTCTGAGAAGTCGGGTGGTGCTTAACCCCGAGTATAAGAGTATTTCCTTCCACTTTGAACGATAAGGGTTTGTTAGGTTAATCTGCCTTTCTTTGGAAAGTCAACTTCGATTTGATTCTGATATATGATTGATTTCTTAAGCATTCGAGATGCTGACGACTGTTTTGCTATGTCTCACTTTTGGTGTTTTGAATTATTTTTAAAATCCTCTACCATGATTTCCGATCATTAAACTTTTGCTATCATTATTTCTCTAGAGACTCGTACGTTACTTTCACGGTTATGAAGTTCTCTTGCACCTATTGTGTCCACCAAGAGATGAACATTTTCGTGTGAATTATGTTTTGGCACCCTGAAAATTCGGATATGATTCTTGTTGAACCACCAAGTTTCCCACCGGAGGATGGAACTGGATAGAACCTGAAGATGACAACCAACGGTAACTACCCTGGAGAGTTGATGACATACCTCGCAAGACGGAAGAGTGGACGAGCAGAACGAAGGAACCTGGTCAAGACGGCGAACCTGGAGCTGATGAAGAACATACAGTCTTACTTCCCTATTCATCTTAGTTGTACTATGATGAATTGAGAGCGGAAGCAGACTGGATGATGAGGAGATTGAAGATCGTACCAGAGATTCACCCTACTCAGTCGCATGCCAAGAAGGAACTACAAAAGGCTTGAGGAACCAAACACAATATGATGATTTTGTTTCACTCTCATATTGGAAGATGGACGAAGACCGACTACTCGGACATAAGAAGATTCTAAAGAGGCGAATTCTTGAAACGAACCTTATGATGGAGGAATTGACGCCTTAGCGACATATTTCTTTCTGATGATGATTGTTTGATTTTGTTACGTCCTTTTGAGCTTCGTTTGTTTTGTCGACATCCTTTTTGTTATTGATCTTTGAATAGGACTAACCCAAGATTTAGTTTGGACTAATAGGTGGATTTATAGATTTGATTCACTGATTGTGATAAAGTATGATCATCATGAGGGCATATTTATATGATGCTAGTATTATGACGTCTGGCCAACGTGATAATACTTACATCATATAACGTGCACTTGTTGTGTTCATAGGATGTCTTGAGAA
>LBNU01015527.1:0-31890 GCA_014162995.1 Artemisia annua
GGAGAGAGAGTGCAGCAATTCTTTCAGGATATAGTTGAATGAGAGAAGGTTTGAGAGAAATTCTCTGTTTGTTCAGCTGGTCAATATGATTGGCATCAGTTAGGTACAATTGAGTTTATATTTCGTGGGGTACTAGAAACCAATTGCGGACTTGTTTCACAAAACCACTACTTATTACGAGGTTCTGCTGAACTGGTTCACCGCATCGGTAATGCGGTGTTTTGACTCCATAAAAAACAACAACAAAACAGAATGATTAACATCTTTTCTCCGAAAATAATTAAAGAGTCAAACACCAAAACATTTTGTAAATATATATTAAAAAGAAATATAAATATATAACTTCCAAGTACAAAATTACAAAAAAAAGAATTTTCCATTTTATTTCTCTTCACTCCAATGCTATAAATGATATGTTTAATCTTAACTCAACGTAAAGACAAAAGTAGTACACACATGAAATCTCATAGCATTCTACACTATCAATTGGTGCTCGTCCAATAACTCTCTCTAAATAGTTTATAAACCATAGCTGAATGATAACGTGAAGGGGGAGAAATGTCTAGTAACAGTCAAATTAATTAATAAGTCAATGTTAATCAAGAATGTTAAATCTCAGTAAGTCAATTAAGTAGTCTATATAACCTACTAACTAAAGCAAATAAAATACTGTCAATTGATCCTCGTTACCTTAATATGTGCTGTGATTGCAAAAATAATATCCTTTGGTATGTTCTCTAATTTGTATTCTTCTCCAAGATCTGTCTACTTATAACCGTGTATATGGACATCAAATATGAGTCGAGGAAGATAACTTTGTATGAGAATACCCGTTTTGCTAATTGTCCAGCTTAACTAATCACTGTTAAATACCTATAACATGTTATAAGGAACACATTAAGCATGAACATGCAAATTGGTTATTTGTATCGTACTAAATATGGTGTTCTAAATAGCTCAAATTTGTATCGAGAAAAATATTACACAATTAAAAATAGTGCATTCGCTTTAACAAAACACCACACCAATTGTCATAACTGTTCAAGTTTGTATTTTTTCATAGAGACTTATATAATCTACATATATTTCTACGATTATTTTGTTTCTCAAACAACCAAACACTCACCTAAGACTATTAAACTAATCTTTACAGATACCCCTTCTGTACAAGATTCTTGTACAGAAAAACCAATTATGCTTTATAACCCCTAAAACACTAAATCGAAGCTAATGCATTATCTAGTTACTGATAATTCAAACGATTAAAAACCATTTCTTAGATGAATAAATAGATGGTAGAATCACTTATAAATCAATGATTTGAACAAGAATCTACAAGATCGAAATATAAGGCAAGGAGTGTTTGGTTTTTTGAAAAAAATGTGAAGTGTAATAATGAAGTAGAAAAAAAAACGTGGGGGGTGTTTTGTTAAGCAATGCAAACTTGTGTTATTTTCCCATTTTGACACTTTTAACCCTTTAACTACAAATTTTGCACATAAGGTCCATAATTAACGTAGTAAGCAACAATTAGGCAAGACATACAAAGTTATTCTTCCTCGACTTATGACAAGTAACGTATAATGAGATCGAGGAGAAAAAAATACAAGGAAATTTCACCACATATTAACGAACAACATATTTTTGGATAATATGCAAGTACACTTGTTTTGAACATGATTTTTAAAATTTGAGTAGCTTTCTCCCCCTCAACACTTGGTTAGAAATTTTAGAGAGTTTTGAGGAACCAAAGTGTTGATTGAGACAGTGTACTTGCATTTGAAGAAGAAAATAAAAATATTAAAAGAAATAAAATGAAAATCTTTTTGTAATTTTTGGAGGTTATATATTTTTATTTTCTTTTTAATATATATTTACAAAATGTTTTGGTGTTTGACTCATTTAATTATTTTCGAGAAAAGATGTTAAATCATCTGGAGTCAAACACCGCATACCGATCCGGTGAACCAGTTCAGCAAACCTCGAAAAAGGTAGTGGTTTTGTGAACAAGTCCGCCAATTGGTATTCAGTACCCACGAAATATAACTCAATTGTACCATTTTCAACGTGCTCCTTAATAAAGTGATACCGAAGATCAATGTGCTTTGATTTGGAATGAAGAACCGTGTTGCAGGAGATTGCTATCGTGCTTTTGGAATCACAGTACATCGGAATCTTGTTGAATAAGTAACCATAGTCTATTAGCTGCGTTCGCATCCAAATGACTTGTGCACAGCAAGCAGACATGGCAACATATTCAGCTTCTATTGACGATAATGAGGTGCAATCTTGCTTCTTCGATTGCCAAGACACAAGTTTATCTCCAAGAAACTACAAATCACCAGAAGTACTTTTGCGTGTGTCTATACACCCTGCATGATCAGCGTCTGAAAAGGCTATTACTTCAAAACTAGAATCCTTCGGGTACCAGATTCCCAAATTAATGGTTCCCTTTATGTATCGAAGGATTCGTAGAGCCTCATTGAGGTGACGTTCAGTAGGACTGGACTGATAGCGAGAACACATAAATACAGCAAATACAATATCTNGAGGTGCAATCTTGCTTCTTCGATTGCCAAGACACAAGTTTATCTCCAAGAAACTACAAATCACCAGAAGTACTTTTGCGTGTGTCTATACACCCTGCATGATCAGCGTCTGAAAAGGCTATTACTTCAAAACTAGAATCCTTCGGGTACCAGATTCCCAAATTAATGGTTCCCTTTATGTATCGAAGGATTCGTAGAGCCTCATTGAGGTGACGTTCAGTAGGACTGGACTGATAGCGAGAACACATAAATACAGCAAATACAATATCTGGTCTACTAGCGGTTAGATACATGAGTGACCCAATAATACTTCGGTATTTTGTGGGGTCAACTGGTTTCCCATGTAAATCCGCGTCAAGCTTAGTTGTGTTGGCCATTGGGGTATTATAAGTATCACAACTGGTCATGCCATGTTTCTAAATTATCTCTAGAGCATATTTGGACTAACTAAGGAAAATCCCATGAGGTGACTGATGAACTTTTAGTCCTAAGAAGAACGTAAGTTCACCCATCATTGACATTTCAAAATTTTGTTTCTTTAATTTTACAAAAGCGTTTGAGTACTTTTTATGTTTAGAGGCAAAAATAATGTCATCAACGTATATTTGCACAATTAAAACGTCATCCCCGTGTGTTTGGATAAACAAAGTCGGATCTACTAAACCTTAGTGAAATTATTAGCAAGCAAGAAAGCAGTAAGTTTATCGTACCACGCCCTTGGGGCTTGTTTAAGACTATAAAGAGCTTTCTTTTGTCTGTAGACATGATTAGGATGCTCTGGGTCGAGAAATCCCTCTAGTTGACTAACATATACCACCTCACGTAACTAACCGTTCAAAAATGCCGTTTTTACGTCCATTGGATAAACAACCATATTTTTGTGAGCAGCGTATGCCAAAAATATTCGAACAGCTTCAAGTCTAGCCACTGGTGCAAAAGATTCTTCAAAATCAATTCCTTCTTCCTGACTGAATCCTTTAGCAACCAATCGAGATTTGTTATGAATAACTATGTCTTCTGCGTCCAATTTGTTTTTCCAAATCCATTTCAGCCCAATAACATAAACTCCATCTGGTCGTTCAACTAATTCCCACACTTCGAGGCGTTTGAATTGTTCGAGTTCCTCTTGCATTGATTCAATCCAGTTGTCGTATGTGAGTGCTTCTTTAATGTTTTTCGGTTCATCTTGGCAAACTTTGAGTGCATAAATGCAATGCTCACCGTCGGAGTGAAGTTTTTGTCTTGTCATTACTGGAGCTGAAGGATGTCCAATGATGTTGATTAAGGGATGATCTTTAGTCCACTGATGCGTTGAAGGGTGAGGGTTATGAAACTGCTGCATATTAGTTGGTTCCAAATTACATGTTGACGACTCTGCAATATCTGAAATGTTTGGAGTCGGTGCAAACGGATTGAAGAACATATTTGGATCATAATCAGCAGGTTCGGGTACTTGTTGTTGGTTCAGATCTTCAGTTGCATTGTCGATATTAGAAGCGGTTTGTTCAGCTATTGTCGGTGATTCAGTTGGAGGTGCATCGGTTTCTACAGTGGTTGTAGTAGAAAGGGGTGTATCAGGTACTTGAATGTGTTCAGGTTGAGCAGCGGAAATGGTGGATACATCTGGTGCACGTGTCTCAAAGGAATCATCAAACAAAGGTGCGAACAAGGTTTCCAACTTTCTGCAGGTTAGTGACAATGGTTCAGTTGAAGAATCTGGAAAGTTAAGATGGTTGGTTACGGGTCCTAAGCTGTTGTGCTCAGAAGCCATTTCTGTAAGCTCATCGAAATTTGCATGAATAGTCTCCTGAATTTCCCTAGTTCGACGGTTGTAGATTCGAAAACCTTTGGAGTTCTCACAATATCCAATGAAGATTCCTACGTCGGCCTTTGCTTTAAGTTTTCCAAGATCATCACGATCATTATTTGGGTAGCAGAGAGCTCCAAATACATGAAAGTTTTGAATGTTAGGCTTGCGTTTGTGAACAATTTCATAAGGTGTTTGTTTGTGACGTTTATTTATCATACAACGATTTTGGGTGTAACATGCAGTTGATACGGCTTCGGCCCAAAGAAAATCTGGTAATTGAGCATTGATAAGCATCGTTCTTGCGGCTTCCACTAACGTTCTGTTGCGTCTTTCGACAACTCCATTCTGTTCGGGGGTCAGTGCAATCAATGTTTAATGTTCAATTCCCCCTTTCTCAAAATAATTGCGAAGAGTCTGATTCTTGAGTTATGTTCCATTGTCCGTTCTTACGATTCTGACTATGTTATGGAGTTGAACCTGAATTTTAGTGAGAAATGTGACTATCATTGAAGGAGCTTGATCTTTGCTTCGAAGAAAGTAGACCCAAGTCCATTTAGAGAAGTCATCAACTATTACAAGAATGTAACGTTTTCCATTTATCGTTTGCACGCGCATTGGGCCATACAAATCCATATGAAGAAGTTGAAGAACATGATCGGTACTGGGTTCGGATTTAGAACTGAAATGTGCACGTTTGCTCTTTCCTTGTTCACAAGCGGGACATAAGTGATCTTTTGAGTATCTAAATCTGGGAAGACCGTCAACTAGTTTATGGCGAGCAAGATCTGTCATAGTTTTGAAGTTAAGATGAGACATTCGTTTATGCCATAACCAGGATTTTTTCGATTCAGCTTTGGAAAGTAGACATACAGGAGAAGAAGCAATCATGTATGTCATTGAGATTGTACAAAGACTGTTTCCACGTGTGCCTGACATAAGATCATATCCTTGTAAATCACGAACGAAACAAGTTTTCTCTCTAAATGCTACTTCCAAGTCCTCATCACAGAATTGACCGACTGAGAAAATATTGTGTCTGAGACCTTCGACATAATACACACGACTAATTTCGATGTTCCCACTGACATAGTCCCCATATCCCATAATAGCAGCGAATGATCATTCCCGAATCTGATAGTACCAATGAACTTTGAGACAAAGTTTCTTAACAGTTTGAGATTGCCTGTCATGTGTCGGGTGCATCCGCTATCAACAATCCAGAGAACAATTTGAACCACCTGCATCACGCGAAAGAGACGACGATGGAACAATGGTAAGGGTGGAACCCAAAGAAGTTGTGGGTTCCGTTTGGTTAGAAGCACACACATTAACAATTTTAGGAATCCATTTAAAGTTATGTGTCCTTTGTAACCAACGTTGCCAATTCCAACTAGTTTGTACTTTCTTCTTAGTAAATTCGCTAAGTGATTGCATGTTCCTAGGAGTATTGTTCGCAACTACAGGGGTGACTACATCATTCTTAGAAACTACACTTGGCTTAAAGTCCTAGCACAGATTTAGAAGCTTTAGTGGGCCTAGATTTTCTGCCAGATGTACGTTTCTTATGACGAGATAAAAGAGAATTCGCTACACATTTGGCATGCTCACCATATAACATACTTTTACGACAAAACACACATGAAGCATTAACATTCAAAACATTTAAAGGTTCATCATTCGTTACATAAAGATTACGATTACACTTTGCCAAATCAGAATCTAAATCAAGTGCAACATGATTATTATTCAAAGTTCTAAGGTGGTCTTTTACTTCAGAGGCTTCTAGTTTTGCTCTTCTACGTTGCAAAATCCTATTCTTCCATTTGTTAGGTTTACGCTTGGATCTGCTAACGCTAGTAGTGGCAACTATTCCTGTAGAAGTGGAAGGATCCAAATTAAAATTCTGAGTGTGTGTTTCTGCAGTGGTAATGTCTAATTTGTACATTCTTGGTGCAACTACATTTGTGTGGATAAAGTTTCCATTTTCAAGTGCTTTTATTTTCTATTTTAACTTAATGATGATGTGCTATTTGTCTTGGATTTCACTGTTAAGCTTGTTATTTGAATAAAAGTAATTATTTCGACTTTGTTACCAATACTCGGTTTCTTCTTGTAATTCAGCAATATCCTTTTCATATTTGGAAATTTGATTTTTTAGTTCCTCATTTTCATTGTGAAAGGATGTTGAAGATTTAAGATTTTGCAATTCCAATTCGAAATCAAGACTTTGGTTTTGACACCATTCAAGCTTTTTGTTCAGTTGAAAAATCTCTTTTGAAAGTTTGTCTTGCATATCATCATTGTGTTTTACAAGTTTCTCGTTTTCACTCTTTAATGTCTGAACTCGTTTAGACAACTATTCAATATCATCACAGTGATCATCAACAAGCATAGAAGTACCAGATTCATAAAGAGAATTCATAACTACGTATATAATATCAGCATTGAGAACATTTTCCAAGAGTCGATCTGCTTCATTTTGTAAAACTTTGTTTCTACATTTATGCCTTGAAATCGATTGTTCAGTTGCTTGAAAAACATTCATCATGGATTTTACTTCTTTTTGAAGTTCCTGTTCCCAGAGGTTAGCACATAACCGTAAATGTTGAACGTGAGGTAAAAATTGTTTTTGAAACACTTCCCTCTTTTCTTTTTCGTAAGGAGAAAGAAAAGTTAAAACTGTTATTTTTGAGTTGCGTTCAATCGCTTGTTCTAAAAATTCAATATCTTCCTTGAACGTGTCAAAATACCGAAGTACATGACAACGAGTAGGAAGAGGTTGAAGTTTTTCATTACTTGGCAAAGGACCATTTATTTGCACCACTGGTTTGACAGGAACTACGTTGGAAGTAGAATCATGAGCTTTCAGAATAAACCATGGTTGTTCAGATTTATCTTTTTGAGGAATAAAAGTCTCATTTATAGGAGGCATTTTAGAATAGTCAAAAGGTATATTATATTGAACGTTTTTCATTTTTGATCGACTCTCTTCTTCTTGTTCCTCTTCTTCCTCACAATCATATACAACAGTACGTACAATTTCATCATCAAAGAAATGGTCAGCAATATATAACTTCGGAATCTCTTTGAGTGTTGTGTGTAAAAAACATGGTGACTTACTCCCGATGGCAAAGCCATGTCCATTGTTTGTTCGTTTTACTGTGAACTTTTGTATCGTTGTGACTGAATTACCAGTTTTATACACGACATTTTGAAACTCTTTAAGTTTGCGTTCCAATTCAACAATCTCATCTATGTATGACATAACTTTTTCCCTTGACTTTAAGAAATCAATAAAAGTCAAAGAAACACAAAGAACACCCACTCTATCTTCCCCCACGTTGCCTTCTTTGGAATCGGAAGCATATACACTATGTTAATGATGGAAAATCGGAGGCAGCGTAACCCCATATGTCCAATTAACCAAACAAGTGTGAGGTGCCATAAATACCCCGTGTGAATCAACTACTGATAAACATCTCCACTCTTTTATGCTCCTCTCAGCTAACTCTTTTCCGACCCCATTATCATTCTGACGGCTTTTTGTAGTGACCACTGATAGAGAAAACCCATTATGACGAACTTGAGACTGTAGTAAAATAACTCAAACTTGTGACTTAAACTTGCACTAATGTATGACTAAGAGCGGTGTAGAGAATTCGTGCTCCATCGACTCCCTAAGTACTCTATACTCTTCAACCAACCAACCATCATGTATAAGACGTACATCACCTCTTGACCATCCACAACTTTGTGTGACACTGAGCACTACAACGTAACTCCTTAAAGTGATAGTTATTTTGTGTTAATAGAAGNTATGACTAAGAGCGGTGTAGAGAATTCGTGCTCCATCGACTCCCTAAGTACTCTATACTCTTCAACCAACCAACCATCATGTATAAGACGTACATCACCTCTTGACCATCCACAACTTTGTGTGACACTGAGCACTACAACGTAACTCCTTAAAGTGATAGTTATTTTGTGTTAATAGAAGGGAAGAATCACAAACATAACTAGATATCCAAGTCTTCGTCAATGCAAAGGTTAAAGGCTCAAACAAGGATATCGAAGAATCTTCATCAAACCAACGCCGATATCTTCAGATACTAAGTACACGCACCCGTGATATTCCACTTCAACCTCAAATAAATAATTTTGAATGAACTCCGTAGTCACATCATGCGGTTAAAAGCCCAAAAGTAGCCTTTTTGATGGTTTATTGAATATGATAATGATATTCCCGATCTTGTTCTCCTCGTTCTCACGGTCGTTTTGATATAAAACGGGCTGAAAACGGAGTTACGGTTCAATAGTTATAGCCGTATGAAGTTTAGTAGCCAAAAGATCCCTTGTCTATTCGGAAAAATACCCTCTGTTCGAAATTTATGCCTCCATTCCAAATTTTGGACCTCTTTTCGAAAAATGTGAGTCTATTTGAAATATGGAACCTCTATCCGAAATATCTTGCACTATTCGAAATTTTCACCCTCTATTCGAAATTTTGAAGTTCTATTCGAAATTTGAAACTCTATTCGAAATATTCAGCCTATTCGAAATATGCCTATTCGAAATATTGGTGCCTATTCGAAATATTGGTGACTGATGAGACGAAAAGTGTACCCGTTTTAAGGGGTCATTTAAGCCCTAATTCGAGTAAATGTGATCAAACATTGCCCTAAATCGTTCCTTTTGTCATTTTAGGTACCTTTGAGAAGAATTCCGGAAAACATGCAAATTTGGACGTTTTTGGAGCATAAAAGTGAAGAAAACGACAAAGTCTCAAAAGAAGCTGGAAAACCTACCTGACGGCGTCAGAGTCACAAGGTGACGCCGTCAGCCAACATTGACAAAGGAGTAAAATCAGATTACACTAGACGCCCTATGAAGAAAACAAGATGTTTACACCTGACGGCGTCAGGTGTTAGAGAAAGTAGGCCGTCAGGTGTAATGCTAAAGAGTGACGGCCCAGAGCACATTTACAAGTGACGGCGTCAGAAGTAAATCTAGGCCATCCGAGAACCCTAATGACGGCGAGCTGACGGCGTCAGAACCCATAACCTGACGCCGTCAGAATGTAAAATCTATATATACTTTTCTATTTTTCATTCATTAGTGTGGAACTTTTGGTACAAGTTTGGGAAAAACCCTAAAGACGAATTTGGCTGTATTTTCAAGGGTTTTTCACCCTTGAATCCTTCATGTTCAATTAAAGATAAGTCCTCACTTAAATTAATCAATATGTCTATGTGTTGGTTAATTATATCTTATGCTTGTCTTTCAATTAACATGCTAGGCTAGATTTTTCTTGTGTTTGCTTAGATCTAATGAAACCTAACTATTAATTATTGGTTGATTGGTGTGTTATTACTTGTCTTGGATGAATGTTTCATCAATGTTAGGCTTAAGAAAACTGGCTAAACTCCTATATGGTAACATGCTTGAACGTCTTAAGAAACATGTAACTAATGTGTACTAGGTTATTAAGGTAGTATTTAACGCATGAGCCACTGTTTACAATCCCTATGATTGGGTGCTTTACGCATCGTTGTAGGAGGAGATAAGAGCTCGTAGAATTGGGGAGATATGTACGCCACCCAATGAATTGTTAAGGAATACACCCGTCATCCACGCAAGAAATACATACACCAATTAACCGGTAAGATATAGTTAGGGAGTAAGGAAATCTAAGTAAACACATTTGTCTCCATATAAGTTTTCACAACCACAATAGTTTTAGTTATTTTATTTTTAAATGCAATTGTAGTTTTTGGGTTAGTTGGCTAGAAACTAATTTCGCCCACTCCTCCAAAACCCGAGATTTTACTTGCTTTCATAAAAATATAAAAATACAAAAATAATCTTCCTTCACCCTTAGACCTTTTAGAGTCGTTTTTCTAACCTAACGAACACTATTCCCTATTAGAGAACGATCAATCCCCCATACTTACCACTATACTATACTACACCGACCAGGTACACTGCCTGGTGGGATTGCAAGATTCTCAAGATCCCTTGAGAGGTAAAACCTGTTGCGTGGTCGCAATCCCACGTCATCAATTACGAAAGTATAGAAGAGGGTGTCTCCGATGTTTTCAAAATATCCTGCACCGCTAGAAGAAAGCTGATAAAAGACGCCTATATAGACCCCAGTTCCCCAATTAATGCAATATCCCTTTCTCTATATAATGAGACCTTCAATGGACAAGTTACATACAAGGGGTCTAATATCATTGGGACAGTTGGAAGGGTGCCAATTGTTATTGGAAAGTTCTCTTTTAACATTGACCTAACCATATTCAATGACATGAGCTCGATCATCAGCCCATCCTTAACTAGCCTTGTTCTAGGAAAACCATTCATAGAAACGACGGAAGTGAAACTCGATAAGGATGATAGTAGTGCATTATTTACCGATGGTGTTAGGACAGTGATCTTTCGAGATGGTAATGAAGAGGTGTATGAGTATCAACCATCGGAAATTTGCAACACATGGGGGCTAGAAGGCAAAAGGCCTGGTAGGATAAAGCTAGGCGATCCAACTAATCTCAAAATACCCTGTATGATCGGTCGCAAACACTTTTATAATGTTTACATTGACACATGCTTGCTCAAGAACGTGATGTCCTTATTTCATTACAACAGTATCTTTAGAAGGGGAATGATCTACAAGGGAGAGGATGTTGTAGGTATCGACAAAGATGTGCAGGTTTTTGTAGGCAACATGACATTCACTATGAGCTTCACAATCGTTGATAATATCGAAAGGTACATCGATCCTAGGTTATCGCAAGTTGTTTTTGGGACACCTTTCTGTGAAGTCACAAACTTAGTTGTGGACAAGCTTAATGGAATCATGACTTTCACCGATGGGATTAGGAAAGTCTCGTACCAAACTCCCTATAAGATGAAAGACTTTAAAGGGATTAATTATGAAGGACTTGATAATCTAAGCTCGCAACTCGTGTTAGGCGATGAAGATGTAAGAAGAGGATGCAGAAACACTTCTGACTTATCATGTGGATTTTTTAAGGACGTTAGTAGGTTGAGTTCTAGATATCAAGAAGATCCTTTTGACTTCAATGACCCAAAATACCTCCACTATGATGGTGATTCTGATAGAGGTTCGGAGGATGACCTAGAAACCGAGACCAACGATGAAGTCACGTAATGTACGGTGACTTTGAGTCTAGCTACAAGACTCGTTAATAAAGAAAAGCGCTTCTTGGGAGGCAACCCAAGCTTTGTGTTTGTTTGTTTGTTTATTTGATTTTATTAGTTTCCGTACGAATGATATTTCTTGTTATTGATTCATGATTCAAACTAACTTGTGAAAATGCTTTATTTTGTTTTTAACTTCGTCTTAACTACATATAAAGGTATTTTGCAAAAGCTAAGTGTAAGGGAAATCTAAATCGGTTTATAAGTACGAATGAACATAAATCATAACAATGTAAATTAACATACATATTAGTATTTGTTTGAGTCAAATGCTTGTATCGAGTCATAATGAATTTTTGCAGGAATTCCAGGAAGTAAGCTCTAGTTTTTCCAGAATTTTTCCGGAAACTTAACATGAGAATTATGTCAGATCATTTCTGACGGCGTCAGGCANGGGCTAGAAGGCAAAAGGCCTGGTAGGATAAAGCTAGGCGATCCAACTAATCTAAAAATACCCTGTATGATCGGTCGCAAACACTTTTATAATTTTACATTGACACATGCTTGCTCAAGAACGTGATGTCCTTATTTCATTACAACAGTATCTTTAGAAGGGGAATGATCTACAAGGGAGAGGATGTTGTAGGTATCGACAAAGATGTGCAGGTGTTTGTAGGCAACATGACATTCACTATGAGCTTCACAATTGTTGATAATATCGAAAGGTACATCGATCCTAGGTTATCACAAGTTGTTTTTGGGACACCTTTCTTTGAAGTCACAAACTTAGTTGTGGACAAGCTTAATGGAATCATGACTTTCACCGATGGGATTAGGAAAGTCTCGTACCAAACTCCCTATAAGATGAAAGACTTTAAATAGATTGATTATGAAGGACTTGATAATCTAGGCTCGCAACTCGTTTTATGCGATGAAGATGTAAGAAGAGGATGTAGAAACACTTCTGACTTATCATGTGGATTCTTTAAGGACCTTAGTAGGTTGAGTTCTAGATATCAGGAAGATCCTTTTGACTTCAATGATCCAAAATACCTCCACTATGATGGTGATTCTGATGGAGGGTCGGAGGATGACCTAGAAACCGCAACCAACGATGAAGTCACATAATGTACGGTGACTTTGAGTCTAGCTACAAGACTCGTTAATAAAGAAAAGCGCTTCTTGGGAGGCAACCCAAGCTTTGTGTGTTTTTGTTTGTTTATTTGATTTTATTTGTTTCCGTATGTATGATATTTCTTGTTATTGATTCATGATTCAAACTAACTTGTGAAAATGCTTTATTTTGTTTTTAACTTCGTCTTAACTACATATAAAGGTATTTTGTAAAAGCTGAGTGTAAGGGAAATCTAAATCGGTTTATAAGAACGAATGAACATGAATCATAACAATGTAAATTAACATACATATTAGTATTTGTTTGAGTCAAATGCTTGTATCGAGTCATAATGAATTTTTGCAGGAATTCCAGGAAGAAAGCTCTAGTTTTTCCAGAATTTTTCCGGAAACTTAACATGAGAATTCTGTCAGATCATTTCTGACGGCGTCAGGCATTACAACCTGACGGTGTCAGGCAATAATTTTCTGCAATTTTTGAAAGTTTTGTTTTTCTTCCGGAAACATAAAAAGTTTTGTTAATTCTCTAACTTATAATCTCCATGAATTCTGCAAAAATATTCATTCTACAAGCATTATATCCTATTATAGATTATACCGCCGATTTTATGCGAGGTTGGCCTTTTCCTTTTTTCAGATTAACAGGTTATTTTGGACAAGAAGATGATTTATATTTTGGAAGGGAAGCTTTGAGCGTTCATCTTTCTTGGAAGAAGATCTAACCATGTTACCTCACCATCTACATCAAACGAATCAGGGGAGTACTTTTGATGAGTGCTCAAACACTCATCATTTTTGGTCAATTCTGAAATACAAAACATCTGAAAACACGCAAAAACGCATCAAAATGATGAAAATATCCAAGGATGGTGTTTTATATGTCTCAAATGCAAAATGTTTAAAAACAAATGAAAAACGAGCAAAGTTTGCAGAATTGGCAGTTTTAGTCCCCCAACTTTCAAAGATTAGCAAAAATAGTCCCTGGAGTTTGAAAATGTGGAGTTTTATCATTCAAGGTCCCTAAAATGTTTTAAGTTGTCAAAACAGGTCCTTGAATGCAAATTTGGAAAATTAGCAGTTTTGGTCCCTGAACTTTGGGAAATTTACAAAATTGGTCCTTGGGAATTTAAATGTGAAAAATGGCATCAATGGTCCTTGGGTTTTATAAGATTGGCAATATTGGTCCTTGTGAGTACTTTGGGATTTGTGCAACTTCAGTCCCTAAAGATTGAGTAAATTACAATTTTGGTCCTTGTGGTATTTTTACTACATAACCAAACGGACCCTTGTTTATTATTGACAACCCAAACCCAATCCAAAACATAAAATCCCAATCCCCATAAGCCACTGGCCCAATCCCTTCTTTGGCGCAAATCACCCAAATAATAAAAACAATTCCACACCCCGTTTTATCCCCACAGGTCAAACCGGTCAAACTCCCACCTTTCCCCTCCAACTTGGTACCCTGCTACTGTGCACCTCCATGCCTCCACCTTACTTTCACCTCACCTTGTCTCCCTACCCCCAAATGATACGAAATGCATTAATTGTCCCATAAATTCATCCAAGCTACCACAACTGCCCACTTTGACAAAATTGGCGCCAAATCCATTTTAAAGGTGAAGATTGAGTTTCAGTGATCCAAGGGCTGCAAATGGAAGTGGGAAAGATAGAGAAGCTCAGTGGAACCCTATTGGGTCAATATAAGAAGAAAAAGATGAAGCTTTGGGAGGGCAGTTAACCTAGTTTTACTTTTGTGTCGTTTTCATTATAATTCTCAATTTCTGTTGTAAACTTTAGCTTTAAGCTAGCTTCTCAAGTATTCCAGTGTGTTTCTAAGTTATTTCAATAAAAATTTTAAGTTCTTTTGTTGAAATTCAGTTTATGCAATTTTCATTGAAAAGTTCATTTGTACCTTAAGTTGTTAACAATGGTTGATTCAGTGTCCTTTAAGCTTACATAAGCCTGTTATAAAGTTTTTATAAACTCACATAAGTTTTTAAGTCAGTTCCTTTTAAATCCTCAAAAATACAAAAAAAATATAGTGTAAAATAAAAAATCATTGTTTGATGATGAAGAAAGAAAGGAGCTTGGTTGATTGATGGTAGCAGTGGTATTAGTGCCTCATGGGAGGCTTTAGGTAGTATTCTTGGTTTTTGGTTCATGATTCTCCGCTAGAAGTCATTTGTAAGCTCACAATTCCACATTTTGCATTTCACTGTAGAATCCCTTGTTAGTTGTGTACCTCAGTGATTTTGTGCTCATTCAGTGTATTTTAGTTGTAATATTGCTTATTAGTTAGTGTTTGTTCATTATATCTTATTGTGTGAACCTTTCATAGTTTGGCTGTTAAATTGGCTTAATATGGATTCATGAGTATTTGTTGTCATTGTTGTTGTTTATATGTTCATTTAGGCCTACTTTACCACATTGTGACCTTAGGATTCAGTTTCATGACCTAAATCATGGAATTGCTTTAAAAATCTCATTGCCACTTTGTTTAAGGGGTGTTTGGATTTGTGGTATTCCCTGTGCTTTAGGCTTATTTGTGGTTGCATTTAGTTCTTATACTTCATTCTTTGTCACATTAGGTCAGTGAACTCACAAAACTTAGCACTCACTTGCCAAATAGTCAAAATCATATTCCACTTGGCCTAAAAAACCTTCTGAGTTGAATTTAGGATTGCATAAGCCCCATTTTAACTCACAAGTGTGTGCTCTAGCTTATTTTAGTCTTAATATGGCTAAGTTAACCTAAATCAGTAAGTAATTGAAGATTAAAGTTCACAAAAGTCAAATCTTTCCTAAATTCAAAAAGTCAAAAATTTCAGAAAAAAGTTTTTGAATAAACTTTGGAATTTCATGTAGGATTCATTACTTGGATTTGGCACTTGTGCTTTTGAGATATGGTTATTTTGTTGGTGATCTCTGTCATGAATTTTTGTTGATTTTATTTGAGCTTATTGGACTGCTTATTTTGGCTTCTCATTTTGGACTTTTTCTGGAAAGCTCCCCTGCACCCAGGGTTTGAGCACTTTTATTTTGATCATAAAATGTTCAATTCTTGGTCAATCTGAGTGATTCTTGTTGTTTTGTAATCTCCATTGTGTGGACTTTAGCTGTGCATTGTTGTTTTTGACTTAACTGCTATTTGGAGTGATTATTTGAACCTTACTTAAGCTTATCTTGGACTGAGTATGCTGTTGTGTTTTGCTGTTCTTGATTCATCAGTTGATCTTGTTGAATGTTGTTGTTGTTCTTGTTCTCATTGTTGTTTCTAGTTGCTAATATTGCTGTTTATTAGTTTGATTGAGCTTTTGAAAGCTCATTTGCTTAACTGCTTGTTGTTGTTGCTGCTATTACTTGTTCTTGTTCTTGATTCATGAACTGAGCTTGATAGAATTCTTGTGATAATTTGATCATGTTGTACTTATAATTGTTGGTTGTTGTGGTTTTTGTTGATCTCAATAAGCTGAAGCTTATTTGAGGCTTTTTGGCTTATTTCAGTTCTTTGTTTTGAGCTTAAAATCTCAAAAGTTCATATAACTCATCACTGAGTTGAATTTTAAGCTTCTATAAGCTTGTGAAAATCTTCTCTGCATTAAGTTCTTTATAAAGCTTGTTATCTTGGTTGTGTGAATCTGTGCTTAAAAGAAAAAAATCAAAAAAAAAAAATAATAATAACAAGGAAAAAGGATCTGGGTTATGATTCGAGCCGCATACCCCCCGTTTAGAAAGTGAGAACCTCAACACAACCACTCGCGCCCTAGGGACTTGCAGTCATTCTTCTCTTTGTTTTTTATTTAACCACCAAAACAGTTTAAGCTTATACGAGCTTTTTAGCTTATTTTTAGCTTATTTCAATACTGGACCCCACCTTTTTATATTTTTCTTAGCTTAATCATAATCTGTAGTATTTATAGAAAAAATCCCAGAATTTTCTTTGCAAGTTTAGTATTTATTATAATTAATTTTAGTTTAAATAGTAATTAAATCATAATAAAAAATATAAAAGTCAAAAAAATGTTTTTCTTTTTTTCATAATTTTCTTTTTACATTTAGGATCTAACAAAATTAATTTGACACCCGTAGCCTTTTTATTTCAAAAATTTGACGTTTTGGGCTCGTAACGAGTCCCGGTAACGTCTCGTTTTCATCTTTGGCTACGTTTTTGGTTCTTTTAGGGTACCTTTAGCATTTTTATAACTTTTTAAGTAGTTTTTAATTTCTAATTTCATATTCTTAGGTTAATTTGGTAATTCCACTTTTATTTTTGTACGTTGACGTTTATTTAAATGTAAACGTACGTTTTTTTTATTTTAAACGTTTTTAGATAAGTCCATCTCACGTGCTTGTTAATATAATTCTTGTGAATCGTTTTCACCTCATTTCCTTAGTTTAATCATCTCAAACCTCATTCCAATAAAAAATCACCCGATTACAAATTCGTTTAAATACCTTTCCACACCTCGTCGGGACATAACGACCCGGGGAATTCCTATACTCCTTGGTCCATTGCATTGAGCCTTAGATAGTTTGACTTTAGTTGACCAATTATTTGGTTGACTTTTGTTGACTGTTTCAGGACCAATCAATTTGATTTCATTCTTTCATTTTATTTACTTTTACATCTTCTATTTGAACATTGGGGACAATGTTCGGTTTAAGTGTAAGGGGGGTAAATGAAGACACCTTAGAGAATACAATTGCGCTTAATTTTTGTTTGTTTAATAGTAAATTTGTAATAAAACTGAGAGAAATATTTGTTAGGGCAATTTTAGCGCCAATTTAAATTTTTTTACAACATTTAGAAGTGAAACCTTGGTCTTAATAAGCGTCTCATGGATAGGAAATTATATCACTAGCACAAAACTGTACCACTAAAAAATTTTCCACCCCAAATATGTGAGGTTCGCCCCTAGAATTGGTAGGAAAAGCATTCATTCTTGATGCTATGATGTGTGTACCGGTAGCACTTAGATTCTAGAACTTGCGTTAGGACCATCTCAAATCCACAAGTGAGACTACATTCGTGTATTTAGATCTACTACATGATAAGAGACATTAGGATTAACCCTTTGTTTTTACACCCGTGGTTTTGTTATAATTACATTGGCTACATTGGTCAAATAATTCTCCCAAACCCTTTGCGTTGTACCCATTTTTGGTGCACGATACCCCTAGTACACCCCTCCGAGCCTATCTTTTCGTTTCGACCTTTGAGCATCTTACTCAAAGTGAGAATTTGTTACACCCCACTTAAATGTACACCCAAATCGCCTTAGCCTACCTTGTATGCACTCACCTTTAGTGCATTATTGTGACAACATTTGTTAAACCCCTTGTTAATTATCTAATCGATTACATGGTTGCTAAGTCGAGTCATATCCTTGTACATATTGTTTTGGGACGATTGGGATTCATGGGTAAAGTACTAGTGTATACGTAATGGAGTAATGGGGAAGAACAACATTATTACCCCCATATGTGCTAAATATTTTAAAAGTACTCCAAGTTTTTCAATTATCTTTATTCGAGTCATTAGAATAGTTATTGTAAAGTTATTAAAAGTTCATAGTGTAAGAGGCGAGAACCGAGGCCGTAATCGTTGTTTATTTTGGATGGTAGGGCAAAGATGCATGCAAAAAAAAAAAAAAAAAAAAATCAGAAATCAAGAAAAATACAGAAACAAACAATTAGAAAAAGAAAGTAGAAAAAACATACGGACTACCATACCGTTTCTTTTATGTTTGTTTATGTTTTTGTTATTTTGTTTTTAGCTTAAGATTGAGTCGAGTCTTGGCTTAGCAACATTGTATAGTGCATGTATTTGATCATGATAATTAACTCGCCACCATTAAAATACCCTTATTCCAACCAAAGCGTGTTTATCATATCCCTACACCTTACGTTACAACCCTTTGAAAGCCCTCTTTGATAGTTTATCTTAGGTGCTTACGCCTAGTGGAGGAGTAATTGATCCTCTCCCAAGCCTATGGTAATCTATTTGCTATGACAGGTAGTGAGAGATATTTTCCGTTTTCATTTATGAGATATAATTCTATGACACTTGAGAGATCAGAGTATCCAAACACTATTTATGAGGTGCTAGTGTATGATATCCGTTCTTATTATGATTAGGGTCGAATAAATATTTGTTGTAATTACTTTTATATTTGTGTTAAATGACCCCTAACTCATATTTTGATTGGAATAAAATCTCATTTGCTTGAGGACAAGCAAATCCCAAGTGTAATGGTAATTGATGAGATGAAAAGTGTACCCGTTTTAAGGGGTCATTTAAGCCCTAATTCGAGTAAATGTGATCAAATATTGCCCTAAATTGTTCCTTTTGTCATTTTAGGTACTTTTGAGAAGAATTCTGGAAAACATGCAAATTTAGACGTTTTTGGAGCATAAAAGTGAAGAAAACGACAAAGTCTCAAAAGAAGCTGGAAAGCCTTCCTGACGGCGTCAGAGTCACAAGGTGACGCCGTCAGCCAACATTGACAAAGGAGTAGAATCAGATTACACTAGACGCCCTATGAAGAAAACAAGATGTTTACACCTGACGGCGTCATGTGTTAGAGGAAGTAGGCCGTCAGGTGTAATGCTAAAGAGTGACGGCCCAGAGCACATATACAAGTGACGGCGTCAGAAGTAGATCTAGGCCATCCGACAACCCTAATGGCGGCGAGCTGACGGCGTCAGAGCCCATAACCTGACGCCGTCAGAGTGTAAAATCTATATATACTTTTCTATTTTTCATTCATTAGTGTGGAACTTTTGGTGCAAGTTTGGAAAAAACCTTAAAAACGAATTTGGCTGTATTTTCAAGGGTTTTTCACCCTTGAATCCTTCATGTTCAATTAAGGATAAGTCCTCACTTAAATTAATCAATATGTCTATTTGTTGGTTAATCATATCTTATGCTTGTCTTTCAATTAACATGCTAGGCTAGATTTTTCTTGTGTTTGCTTAGATCTAATGAAACCTAACTATTAATTATTGATTGATTGGTGTGTTATTACTTGTCTTGGATGAATGTTTCATCAGTGTTAGGCTTAAGAAAACTGGCTAAACTCCGATATGGTAATATGCTTGAACATCTTAAGAAACATGTAACTAATGCGTACTAGGTTATTAAGGAAGTATTTAATGCATGAGCCATTGTTTACAATCCCTATGATTGGGTGCTTTACGCATCGTTGTAGGAGGAGATAAGAGCTCATAGAATTGGGGAGATATGTACGCCACCCCATGAATTGTTAAGGAATACACCCGTCATCCACGCAAGTAATACATACACCAATTAACCGGTAAAAGATAGTTAGGGAGTAAGGAAATCTAAGTAAACACATTTGTCTCCATATAAGTTTTCACAACCACAATAGTTTAGTTATTTTATTTTTAATTGCAATTGTAGTTTTTGGGTTAGTTGACTAGCAACTAATTCCGCCCACTCCTCCAAAACCCGAGATTTTACTTGCTTTCATAAAAATATAAAAATACAAAAATAATCTTCCTTCACCCTTAGACCTTTTAGAGTAGTTTTTCTAACCTAACGAACACTATTCCCTGTGAGAGAACGATTAATCCCCCATACTTACCACTACACTATACTATACCGACCAGGTACACTGCCTGGTGGGATTGCAAGCTTCTCAAGATCCCTTGAGAGGTAAAACCTATTGCGTGGTCGCAATCCCACGTCATCAGTGCCTATTCGAAATATAGGTGCCTATTCGAAATATTGGTGCCTATTCGAAATATTGGTGCCTATTCGAAATATAGGTGCCTATTCGAAATATGCATATTCGAAATTTTCTTGAAAATTTTAATTTGTAGAAATTAGAGATTTTTGACGAGTCGAAGTGTTTTTCTCACTTATGTAAGAGAGAATAACACCGAATAATACACGAAAATTGAAGAACACAAATTAACCACCTATTAGAAATATGAGGCTATTCAAAAAATTTCTAATAGCTTAAAAACACGTTTTCCAATCCTTCAAACGTTCAAAAGTTGCAAACTTGAAACTTTTAAACACACTTTTGAACCTAATCGAAGTTTTAAGAAAATATATATTTCGAATACACCAAAAGATTGCCAAAACTCGATTGCAAATTCAAGATTCTTGTACTTTTATACAAAAGAACATAAAATCTATTAGAAAGTTGCAAACTTTAAGTTTTTAAACACAATTTTTTTGATTAATCGAAATATGGATGAACACAAAATTTCGAATACGCAAAAAAATCCCCAAAACTAAAACCTGGGCTCCAATGCCAATTGTTAGGATTGTGTTTTATGGTGATTATGTGATTTGGGAGGTCGGGTTTGATGGAAGAAGATGAAAGCCATGGTTAGAGAGAGAAAGTAGAGAGAGAAGGGAAACTATGTGTTTTATTAATAATAATGAAAGGTAAAGATTACACACACAAGTCTCACCCTCCCAGTGAAGTCTAGGAGGGCTTATACAGCCTAACACATAACAACTATTGGAATATTACATAACTAGTCCTTGTGTTTTGGCTAAATAGGATAACTAATGTAATCCCGTAAATGTCATTCCATTTACGTGTTAGGATGATTCCTAACACTTGGCTCTTCAATTCAGAATCCGCACTTAATTCAACTAAAGCACGAAAAAAATTAATACGACCCCATGAATCAATATACATAGAACTTGTAAAGGCATCCAACATTATAGGTTTCCCAACTTGTGTAGCAATCAAGCTCAAACCATCCTCTGAATATGCAACTAAAGGAACGTTATGCAATTTAACCCAAACCGGAACATTGGTTACCTCATTTTTGGTGAAGGACACATTAGGAGTCCATTTGTTTAGAATGAGTGGTGAATTATGGATTAACCAAGGACCCCGCTGAAGCACACGTTCCACTCCATCTTTAGTAGCAAACTTAAATAGGAAAACACCCGTGTCATTCTTCATTAGCTTTTTCAAGCCAAATTTCCCCCCACGTATTAGTTACATAATTTTGAACAATAGGAAAGGCAATAGCCTTCCGAGGAAAAACCCAACAAGAGTATTCTCATACCTACTCAAAACATTATCCATGATACCCTTAAGTAACATAGTATCATGGTTCTTAATACGAATCTCATTTATCAACGGCCTAAAATTAACCTTCCTCGTAGTACGTTCAGTATTAAGAAGATTAGCATATGAAGTCGAAGTAGATGTAACTACATTTACAGCCTTAGCAGAACACACATTCATGTTTGTAGGAGGAGCAGCCCCACTGTCACCAAACTTAGCAAAAGAGTCGATCTTTTGTTAATTATTAATCTTCTCACTAGCCTTATTTTTACTTGAATTATCAGCTTCAGATGTAACCTGTATCCCAACCTTAGGGTTCAGATAACGCTCCTTTTATACATATTTCTATTCGCTTTATCGATGCTTTTATGCTTATATATTGATGATTTATATAAATTTTCGATACTTAATAGATTAAATATGCTATTGTAGGTTCATGAGATGTGTCGTGGAAGAATCGAAAGAAAACACGAAGATATAAAGCTTAAATGAAGAAACAAACTCAAGTTAAAGATCTCCCAACACCTGTCTACTATTTTGGCCATAAGTTAAGCATACGGACTCTCTATGACCCCCCGTTTATGGCCTCGAAAAGCAAATAGAATTATCTACAACTTTGATTTTTGGGTCAACAGCTGAAAAGGCCCATAACTGTCGTACTTTCCAAAAAGAGCGGTACACTTTTCACCAGCGGGAAAATTCATCAAAGCCAAGAAGTACGGCAGTTTTACATAAATGTTGGGCATACTTTTGGGTCTGATAATCACATTTAAGTTTAAATTAACTCCCAAACCGATCATATACCCGAAGACTTCATCCCCAAGTATTCTCTAGCCTATATAAACCCCCAAAAAATCCAGGAAACATACCATAACATCATCTATCAATCTATACCCAAGAACACCACTTGGAAGAGGAATTTATTATTAAGGCTTGACAAACCTTTGATCCAAAAACCCTTGATATTATACCACCACCACAACCACGATTTCCAGAAGAGAGGTGAAACTTTTCTTGGGTTAATCCAGGAGGTTTGGGTGCTTATTGATAGGAAACACTTGGGTCACTAATTTATGCTCGGGTACTAAGAGTTTTGGTTGTTGTTTCTTTGTCTTGTAAACACTTGGTGTTGCGAAACCTTGGTAACATTCCCTATTACTTTTTGATATGAATAATTCTGAGTTTTCCATGTTTATTATGTTCATTCTCAATTTGAATATGGAGTAATTATCTTGTTGTTTAGGCATTTTGTGAACTTTGATATGGAGTGTTTGGAATTATGATTATCATTTGTTATATGAGTTGGTTAAACATGATTTACTATAGTGTATAGGCCGAAAGGATGTTAGGTCACCATTTTACAACATAAGATCATATATTTCTAGAGAGAGAAAGTAAGTAGAGAGAGAGTGTGTGGAAGGAACTCTTGTGTGTGAAAATACTAAACTTTGATAAACATGAGAACCAACACCCTCTAAGGAGGGATTACATGTCCATTTATACTAGTAGTCTAGGGCTTCACATGTTTCACTTTGTTACACATCTAGCCCTTAGACTTTTACAAAACATGTAAACTAAACATAAATGACATAAAACATTCATAAAACTAAACATAATAATATACTAAAGCAACCTATTACAAAACTTAATGATCGACAATCTCCCCCTAAGGGTCGGTCATCAAAGGTTGCGCGACGTCATCATCTTTGTCTTTTAGCTTTATCATTCATAACTCTGGACGTCTTCAAAAATCATTAGATAAATCATGGATCTTTGTTCATCATACTTCGTTCATCGTTGTTGAAGTGATCAAGTGATGGTGTAATCTGCTGTTAGTCACTACTTTGCCTCCTGTGGTTGAACGCCATTCCAACATGCTCATACGTCTTTGACCTTTGTAATACATACTGAAGTGATTACCTTTCTATGGATTTGATCTTAGTCTCTTTACTTTGTAGATTCCTCTTTTGTCGTAGAATCTTTCTTTGACCTTTGAGTTTCTTTGATCTTTGGGGGAGCATTCACTGACTTTCTGACGTAGGTAAGAGCATGTGGAATCTTATGTTGTGGTGATGATAATGAACGTGTAAGGATAGCTGCATGAAAAGGTTAGTAATNCTCCTGTGGTTGAACGCCATTCCAACATGCTCATACGTCTTTGACCTTTGTAATACATACTGAAGTGATTACCTTTCTATGGATTTGATCTTAGTCTCTTTACTTTGTAGATTCCTCTTTTGTCGTAGAATCTTTCTTTGACCTTTGAGTTTCTTTGATCTTTGGGGGAGCATTCACTGACTTTCTGACGTAGGTAAGAGCATGTGGAATCTTATGTTGTGGTGATGATAATGAACGTGTAAGGATAGCTGCATGAAAAGGTTAGTAATAATCAACCGGTGCTTACAGGTTCGGAATTAGTGTTCGTCATCAGCATAGTGTGAAAACTCCCTCTAACCCTTACCAAGGCTGTTCCTAATCGGATACCCCCGTGACTTGCCCGAAACAGTCAACTAAGTCAACCAAGGGTTCCTGGTCAACTAAGTCAAGCTATGAAAGAGAAAGTGATCAATTTATGATCCGGTGTAAGCACAGTCTATCCCCGGGTCGTTATGTCCCAGCGAGATTGAAATTGTGTTTTGGAAACGTTTTGGGAATGAGTGATTTGGGAATAGTAACCAGATACAGATTTGGATTGATTTTACACTACTGATTACTTGGAATTAAGATGATGAAACAATATTAACAAACATAGAATTACAATTAATCCTAAAAACGTAAATGCGTACTGAAAAAGTGAAAATATGCAAAAATAAACTACAGGGGGTGAAATTGAAACTTTTACAAACTTGAAATTAAAAGAAAATTAAATTAGAAAGAAAATTATTTTTTTGATTATTTTAATATTTAAATACTAATTATTTAATAATACTATTTATAACTTAATAAAAATTCTATTTAAAGTAATCTAAAAAGAGTTATATTACAAATTAAAATTATAAAATTGCAAAATTAATTTCTAAAAATCTAAAATGACTTAAAAGAAATATAAAAATTGAAAATATGTATTTTTGTCATTCTGTTTATTTAATACTAATTAATTACTAATTATATAAATTAAAATATTTTAACTAATTTATATTACTAATAATACTAAAATTGACTTAGATAATTATGAAATATTTTATAAAACTAATTAACTAATACAGGAACCTTAAAAAATTATAAAAAGTTTATAAAAACTATTATTAAACTATTTTACTAATTATTTACTTAATTACTAATTAAAAACTATTTAAAATAAATTAATTAAGATAAATAGAAAATGAACAGTACAAATTATGAAAATATTTTCTAAAAATTCTAAATAAATTATAAAACCTAGGAAAAATATAAAAAAGTACTAGTGATTAAAATTAAACAGTAGGTAATTTTCTTTTTGGTTTTTCAATTAAAACTAATTTAACTAATATTAATTATTATAAACACTAAATTAACAGATAAAAATCTAAGAAAATTATTATAAATACTAAAAGCGAACAGGAACTTATGAAAATTATAAAAATGAAAATTGCTTTTTGAAAAAGCTGAGCAATAAGCCAAATGGCTTAAATAGAAGCTATCACTTTTTTAAAATGATTATTTTTTGAATTTTCTTTATGACAGATGTTCTAACAATGAAAATAAGCAAGTTTTATGAAAACAATTTTTACAAAACTCGAAAATAAGCACTTTGCACCCCTTAATAGCTTAACAAATGGATTTTTGGATTTTTGTGAATGTAAAAGCTCTTAAAAAGCTACACAGTGTACACAAGCTAGAAATTAAGATGCAAACAACTTATGTAATCACAAAATAAGCCAAAGAGATAAGAAAAATACACTGGATAAGCTAGAAACAACAAATAAGCACTTATGCTAAAACACATAACTAAACAGGCCTTATAAGGCTAATTCAAGCTTCTGTGGCGCCTACAAATAAGCTTAGAGATCCAAAATAGCTTTTGATCCAACAAGCCAACATGGGAGGCTTCTCAATGAACCAATAAGCACAGCTTATGGTTCACTATTGAGCTTGTGAGAAGCTTGTGAAAAAGCTTGTATACACTGAATACTC
This sequence comes from Artemisia annua, assembly GCA_014162995.1. NCBI lineage: Eukaryota > Viridiplantae > Streptophyta > Magnoliopsida > Asterales > Asteraceae > Artemisia > Artemisia annua. Next base: position 25,833 of record LBNU01015527.1, read on the forward strand.
AGTGTACACTGAAAGATGGGACAAACAAAAAGCTATAAGCAGCCCTATCAATTAAGCTAAAAAGCACAAAATGAGCCTTGTACTAAAAAGTTTGGTTGATCAGCTTTCCAAAAAGCTAAATCTCAAAGGGTGGGGCCCACTAATGAACACTGTGCAACCATGTGAAGTAGGGTGTGCACACTGGGTGAATGGTGGTACATGGGAAGCTAAAACTCAAACAGGCAAGTTGAAAGTCAAATTTTTGTGAGTAAATGATATCCAAAATCTGTTTCTCTTTTTGTTATGGATACACAAGCAACAATATTACTCAAATCAATAAAAAGTTTGGACTTCCAATCCCTAACGAACCCTACAGATCACATAGAAAAACTAGCCATTTTGACAGTTATGGAAATTTTGACTTTTTCTAATGACACCTAANAGTTGAAAGTCAAATTTTTGTGAGTAAATGATATCCAAAATCTGTTTCTCTTTTTGTTATGGATACACAAGCAACAATATTACTCAAATCAATAAAAAGTTTGGACTTCCAATCCCTAACGAACCCTACAGATCACATAGAAAAACTAGCCATTTTGACAGTTATGGAAATTTTGACTTTTTCTAATGACACCTAAGTTGACTTTTATGAACTTTGATTTGGATTTTATGACTGAATATGTTGTATTAAACTATATTAAGACTATTTTAAACTAAATTACCTAATTGTGAAAGGATTTGATGAGAATTTGAACTAAAAATCTTGACAGATTATGAGTTTGAATGGAATTAAAAGGCAAATTGACTTTTTTGCAAAAGACCACTGATTTTTATGATTGTTCTGAGCTAATAGGATCCTAAGTGACATGTTCCAAGCAACAATAACAACTACTTAGAACACAGAGATTACAGTTTAACCAAACAAGAGCTTTTGAAAACAGATTTTTTATTTTCAAAACAAATGAACCATTTAGACTATGAAACTGATTTCCAACAACTTATGGAGGTGTAATGAGCTTAAAAAAACATAGAAACAACAGATTTGGCTAAAAATACACAAGATGCTATAGATTACTAATTTGACAGTGAAAATGGAAAACTAAGCAACTATGAAATTCAACAAACAAGCATACAATTCTAAGCAAGATTATGACTAAGATACATTAAATAAGCAATAAAAACACAAAGATGAACAGAAATGAGCAATAGCACAGTAAATTGGAATTTGAGAATTTGGCTTACAACTTTGCAGTCCAAGCTAAAACCAAGAACAAGGACCAAGTAACCAATCCTATAGGTTCTCCACAGAACCACTAACCCAAGGCCATCCACAATTTACCCTGCTCCAGCTGTGATCATCATCTTCAACATTTTTTTTTATTTTTCACTGTATTTTTTGTAGTTTTTTGTATTTTTTGCTTTTTGATACTACACTGTATTTTAGGGTTTCTAAAAGCTTTTATAAGCTTTCTAGGAGCTTATGTGAGCCTAAGAGTCCATAAACACAACTACAAATAACATTAAACAGATTTGAGATTTTGGAATTTTTGAAAGTGCATAAACTGAATTCAACAAGATAGAACTGAAATTGATTATCATAAAAGGTTTGAAATACACTGAGAATACTAGAATTACAACTTGAAAGCTTGAAATTACACTAGAATTTAAGAAAACTACAATTCGACACTAATTTAGCTAAATTGCACTAGATACTCTTCTCTTCTCCATCTCTTTCTTTATATAGGGGTGATATGTGTATAATTACACATATATTTTACCTTGTTAAACGGACCCAAAAGACCAAAAACATATTAAAAATACCAAATATATGTGTTTTTTGTGTTTGTGATTGTGCAGGTATGAATATTTTGAAAGGTGGACAAAATCAAAGAAAACGTAACAAAACGAGCACAAGATTGAAAAGAGCACGAAAGTACGAGACCAACGATAATTTTATTTGGAGCATCGAGGAAAAAGACGGAATTTGAAAGACTAAATGAAGCACGAACGAAGCTTATCACTTAATTAGATTGGTCTAGTTATGTAATTCGAAGCCCAAGAAGAACTGAAATTCGTTGATAAATATAAGTCGTCAAACACATGAGCCCAAAATTATGCACAAGACCAACATGCCCTTTTAGCACTTTTGACATAAAGTTTGGCACCAATATTCTAAGGCTGGCTCATTGAGACACCACCAATCTCCCATGTGAAAAACTTTTATCAAACCCATTTGTTGGACCTACGTGNTACCAAATATATGTGTTTTTTGTGTTTGTGATTGTGCAGGTATGAATATTTTGAAAGGTGGACAAAATCAAAGAAAACGTAACAAAACGAGCACAAGATTGAAAAGAGCACGAAAGTACGAGACCAACGATAATTTTATTTGGAGCATCGAGGAAAAAGACGGAATTTGAAAGACTAAATGAAGCACGAACGAAGCTTATCACTTAATTAGATGGGTCTAGTTATGTAATTCGAAGCCCAAGAAGAACTGAAATTCGTTGATAAATATAAGTCGTCAAACACATGAGCCCAAAATTATGCACAAGACCAACATGCCCTTTTAGCACTTTTGACATAAAGTTTGGCACCAATATTCTAAGGCTGGCTCATTGAGACACCACCAATCTCCCATGTGAAAAACGTTTATCAAACCCATTTGTTGGACCTACGTGCCAAATTATGGTGCATAAAATTTTTAGATTGTGCCTACTCAGGCTAGTTTTTTTTACACTATTTATCATCATCTTGTCAAGGATGGAGTGTGTGTAATTTTTTTTCTTCTATGCCCCGTTTCTAGTTTTCTTCGAATATTGTATCAACATTTAATGTTCATCTTAATTTCTTATGTTTTTTTATAATTTACAACATCTAATTACTTTATTTCTTAGATCTAGAATTTACCAACAATCGATTTAATGATAAAAGTTACTTTTCAAAATTTGGTAGTAGTTGTAGTTTTTTACTGAAGATGCCAACGCCATGTTATTCTTTTCATTTCATTTCGAAGTTTACACAACAAAAAATTTCTTTTGTTTCTGCTTGTTGTTAATTTCCTTTTAAACTATATTATCTACTTTTGTTTCATTTAATAAAACAAGGTTCTTACCTTTTTAATCTCTTACAAATCAATTTTCGGTGGTTCAATTTTAAAAGCTAGATTTATTATTTTAGTGTTAAAGTTTATATTTTTATTTTATTTTGAGTTTAGATATCAAAAATATTTATTGGTGATAAAAAGAGACTATGAAGCCAACAAGTAAGGTTATGGGTTTATTAGTTTGGAGATGGGTAATTGGTATTGTTGAAAGGTATTGTATAATCTCGCTCATTAACTCGAATTAGGTGACTTCTAATCCCTTTTCTATTATCTCTTTTTATTATCTATTGTTTATTGCTATGTTTAGACTTATTATGTTTATTTATGTTATTAGTGTAGTTTTTATTATGTGCGAGTAATTTATATTTGTTAGTTTAGAAATATGCTTATTATTGTTGGATTAATTGTTATTGTTAGCTTAGTGGTCATGAGTAGCGAGTAGACTTTTTATATACTTGTTGAGTAGATTATTCCGTGAATTAAGTGTGGTTTTATAAAAGTTAGAAAATATATTGGTTAGTAATTTTAAGTTACTTAGATTGAAATTTTAGTTGTTTGAGCGGGCAAAAGCCGTGAAAATAATTGGGTTTTAATTTAGATATTAATTCATCAATAGAGGACTTAATTGAACTACTAAACCACACTTAAGGATCGTGATAATTTGCTTAACAAGTATATCTTTTTATCACATATTTCTTAGTTGCTTGCTTAATATAATCTAGTTTATTATTTTTAGTTGTTATCTTTTATCGTTAACTTTATATTATTTATTTGCTACTTGTTTTTATTATCTTCTTTGCTTTAATCATTTAGTTTTTGGCCGTTTTAAAGTTTAGATTGTGTTTTATGTTATTTGTGCTTTCCGTTATTGGTTTATATGCTTTAATATATGTTTTCTAGTGTAGATTTACCTTTCATTGTTTCATACATGGCTATATCTCTTCACCATTCACATCACTCGATCACAAACAAGAACCGATTTACCATTTCACACCTCGTCGGGCTTAACGACCCGGGAAAACACTATATTCACTGGAAAACGTGTGGTTTGACTCCTTTGACTATTTCTTGGTTAAAGTTGACTTTCTACCGCCATCATTTTGGCGCCGCTGCCGGGGACATTGTGTTGCGACAATATCATTAAGGTTTTAATGATTAGTGACTTGTAGATCCTTCGTCAAGAAGTTATCGCTTTCAAAAATTATAAAACACAAAAATATTTTCCTTTTCTTTTGTATATATATTTATCATATAAAAAATACAAAAACATTTTCCGTTTTTCTTGTTAAATAAAATAAACAAAAAAAACAACAGCCGAAAACCAAGGTAGAACACCTACCAACTGGGGGTGTGACCATTAATAAGTTCCCAAACAAAAGATCAAAACTTGCCTTTGTATCACTTGCGTTTTTGAAAACTTTTAAACGATAAGCAAACTTTAAGAGGAGTCGAAACGGTATAGGGCGATCCAACGAACTTCGCCCTAGTGGGAGATCCATTCTTCTCTCCCGCTCCTTTGTGCGTTTTTCCTTAAAGGTTAACCTTGCGTTTGTGATTATTGGTTTAAGTTCACAACTGTCTTTTTGAGTTGGTCTCGTTTTAATTGATGTGTTTTTCGAAAAACCCAAAAATAATCTTCGTCTTCTATACGTTTAATTCTCATCATCTTATCCTCTTAACCGTTTAATTCTACCTCTTTCTCGCTCTTATGTTTAATTCCAATGGAATCGTTTATTCATTGTGTCGGTTGTGGTGAACCACTTTTCGGTTCACCATGTCGTTGGTGTACGTGTGAACGGTGTGGTAATGATATTCGGGACGGAAGTTGTTTGTTTTGCGGTTCGAGGAATTCATTTGCTTATGATCCTAATCCGAACTCATTCAACGACTCTTCAAATTTTTCCAACTACCCACCACAGCCCGACTTATCTTCATTTGATCAACATAATTGCTTTAATTATGGAGATCCGTTAGGAGATGGTTCACTTTGTGAAAGGTGTTTTTGCAAGAAATGTGGATTTAGTCATGGACTTTGTATTTGTTATGATTTGAGAGCTGAACCTACATTCACCACTGATTATGATCCGAACTTTTTTGATTATTCTCGAAACAATTTCAATCACCCTCATCATAACTCATACAAGCAAGAACCATATCATCCAAATTTCAATGATGCATCGTTTCAAAATACACCAAGTTTTTCTTGTGAGTACTGTAGAGGTCCACATTTCAGTTCTGATTGTCCTACTAGGAACGCATCTGTCGATGAGTATGTTCCTTATGACAATTATGACTATCCTTCTCATGAACAACCTCCACATTACCAAATGAATCAGGAACCACCTCAGCCTCAGCCAATTCCTCAAAATCTTCTCCTTGATCTTCTGGATTTAGTAAAAGAATTGAAGGAAGAACATGCCCGAGAAAATCATCANGTGTTGTTTGCTCTTATTTTCAGATTTTCCTTTGATCGTGATGATTGATGCGCCTGTTTTCAATCCAGCCGCCCAATACCCTATCTTGTTACTAACCTTTATCCAGGGATATCTTTTTAAATCCTTTTTGTGAAAAAAGATTTCGTTTTCACACTTGGCTAGTAATATTACCTTTTTCCGTTCAAATGTTTCGGCTAAGTGCCAGTACTTTGAATATTGAGGGCAATATTCAATTCTAAGTGTGGGGGAGAAATTCTAGCCGAATTTGATCACATTGTACCTTCTAGTCCCTAGTACCCCCGTTTTTGGCCAATTTTTTAAATTTTTGCATGAAAAAGAAGTGCTTTGCACACAAAAAAAATGAAAAAAATGATGAAAAACAAAAAAATAAAGAAAAGAATTGTTTTAGTCTAGATTAGGTTAGAACAAAGGGAATCCTGACTCTGCTAGAGTGTTGATCTAGCTGCTTCCTTAACGATTAGACTAAGGTTTTACGATTTGTGCAAATGAAAATCCTAAGCGTGGAATAGTTGGTTTT